>JAULBS010110173.1:0-15164 GCA_032355785.1 Symmetromphalus regularis | reverse complement strand
TACTACTAATACTACTACTACTACTACTACTACTACTATTACTACTACTACTACTACTACTACTACTACTACTATAGTTATTATTATTATTTTTATTATTATTGTTATTATTATTATTATTACATTATTACTACACCAGACTGAAGGAAATAAAGCGTATGATGGAAACTCAACAGTGACTGGTTTTGACGAAGATGGCGATGCTAAACTTCAGGCTATATTTCGTGATGAGGATGGGAGTGTGACAGGCCATGCTGGGGCATATGTTGTTAAGAACCTGCCTTTCTTTACTTCTCCTAGGTGCACTGCAATACAGAACTGGCAAATGGCAGTGTGTCCACACTCGTATGCTAAGGTATGCTAAACCATGGTCGTAGTAACCGGTGGGGGTGTGGGCTATGGGGACTTTTTAAAAAATACATTGATGTTTGCCATTGGAACCAAAATCTGTTATAGAGTTTGTACCCGATCCGTCAGTGCCCCTTCTTCCCCCACTCCCAAAGTCGTTCCTACGGGCCTGGTATCGTCTGTTTTATTAAAGAAATAGTAACTTTTCTATCTTTGTGATTTTGTAAAAATAACCAACCGCCTCAGAACCCTAAAAGAAACCTCATATCCCCCCACCAAAAAAAATATGAAAGAAAGATTAAAATATGAGATTAAGAAAGTATCTTCACAAACCAAATTTCTGCAATCTAACATCATTATAATTATTTTATCATTATAAATGTAATGTTCCTGGTAATTTAAAATACCACAGAACACGTCCAAAGCCGTTTCAAATGAAAAATGGACTATGAATATAACATTGCATAATAACGTTTTACATAGATACTTATATGTGTATGTGGACATGTCTAATCTTTTAATCTTATTACAGGTACACTTTTTTGGTGTGGAATTTGTGAAAGGAAAATATCCACTCGTTTTGATACGAGATGATGCTCACCAATCTCCATTTAGTATGGACGGTAAACTTGCTATGATACAGCTTCTTAAAAATAGATATCATAATAGTTTTACAATCAATACATTTATATACTGTATTTAATTTGTAATATTTGATTAAATAAAAGTTAACCATATTTTGACGTTGGCTATTTTGCTTACTGGAAGCATGTGCAGAGAAGTGTAAAGCGTGCACAGCATGAGTTTTAAAACAATTTCAACTAATTTGATTAAACTGGATCTGAATATTTGCGTTTCTTTTGTTGTTCAGTATAGTGTTGAATTATGTTAAACTCATCATTACCAGTGATATTTTACTGCTTCAACAAATTGAAATTAAAATGTCTAAATAATAATATTTATCAGTATTTCTCTTCATTGTATCAAAGTAACAATTAACCATGTCGTCTTAGCGCAAATATACCGTAGTACACAGGGGATCTATAATGGCGTCAATCCCGGGAGAGCGAGGGGTGGGGCAGACACACATTCTCCCCACATTTTGGATAGAGGGATGTTCCGTCCACTCCCACTTCCAGGAATTGTGTATTTTATTATATTTTTTAAATTTCAAATTTAAAAGTGCTTTGTTTATTACAGGTGGTCAAGGTATTGGTTACCACATGATGAAAAACAAAACATTTACTATTCATTTCAACGAAACTGTGCCGAAGAAATTTCAGATGTATGGGGCAAACTTTGAACGGTAAATAATCTTTTTTAAATATGTCAGAATGACCATTGTTTACTGCATGCCAATTAAAGGGAATTTTATTTCCTAAAATAAAACTATATTATATATAATTCTGTATTTGTTTTGGTTACTTTATGGTTTGAAATCACATCACAAATATATTTTATAATCTATCTAAAGTGTCAATTATATAAGTGTTTCTCATTCCATCCAGTAGTCCATGGCTGGCGTATGTGTTTTCCTGTGTGTTAAGGTGCATACAAAAACCCCATAGACGCAAGAAAACACTACCTTAATTTCTGCCCAAATAAGAAGCTGCAGCTCTGTGGACGGGGTGGAGTGGGGGTGGGGGGTGTCACAATTATCCCGTACCTCCCGTCTCGTACGCTTATGAAAAGACCTCTTGCTGCTAATCAGAAAGGGTAGCCTATTTGGCAGTAGCTGGTTTCTTCTGTTAATTAAGTCACAAACATCGTATGTCTGACACCTAATTGTCGCTGATTAACCAGTATGCTGAGGTGTCGTTAATTTGTTTTTTCATTTTGTCTGTCAAAATAATGTTATGTTCATTTCTTTCATCTATTTTCTTTCTCGTCCTCTCAAGTATAATCGAGTACTCCATATTGCCTAAATTTTAATTTAGTGGAGACTTTGTTCGAATTGGGCTTTGCTACCCTAAAGACATGACATCATTCACCATCACGAGCTGGTATCCGTTTATGAACGAAGAATCAGTGCCGGCAATTGAAGTTAAGACCATTAAAGAATTGGATGATGATCTGTCGGGAAAGGCATATTTTTGGGACAGAACTACAGGGTAAGTTCTTCTGTTTAATTTCATATATATTATACGATATACAGTCAATTATCGTTGGCTCGACACCCGATCGGTCGACAACACTGCTACGCTAGAACCAATAACAGAGTGCTTTCGTTATACAGTAACGGAAATATCCGATGTTGACTGTATTATTTGGTCGAACTCCGTTGGGTCGAACATTCTTTTGGCACCGAGAGTGTTCAAGCCAACGATATTTAACTGTATGTATATTTGGGCATATACGTGTTTATGTCGGTCTACTTACATGTAGAGCGCCATTTAGTGGATACAGATGGTGCGTGCAGCCTCAAGAGCATCAGATTCTTCTTTTGTATTTCAAAATCTCTAGATTCAAAGCTGTTAAGTACTAAATGTAAAAACTGCGGGTATGCTTTTTAAAAAGTGTTCACAGATAAATGTGTAGGTAGTTATGAAGACTAGCAGTGGCCCACAAATGATCTTACCAAAAGCCATAATTTGTGCGTTAACATTTAAATGATTTATTACTGGTAAAAGAATAGCTGGTTTCATCACTCATATCAACACAATTCTACATGAAGATAAACACAAAGATAAAACTCAAACAAAAATGTAACTAGCAACGTATGATCGTGGTGCCGTATTATTCCTTGATAAAAACTTTCATAATATGCTTGCATAACACTGTAATTTGTCCGTTCCAACCAGTGGTTCACCGAAGGCCGTGATATGTGCTGTCCTATCTGTGGGAAAGTGCATATAAAAGACCCCTTGCTGCTTATCGAAAAAAGTGGTCAACGTGGTGACAGCGGGTTTCCTCTAAAGAAATATGTCAGAATGACCATAAGTTTGACGTCCAATAGTCGATGATAAGATAAAACAAATCAATGTGCTCAAGAGGCGTATTTAAATAAAGCAAACATGACTTTTTTTGCACATTTTGAGTGCACAATATTATCCTTTTTATAGTAAAAAGTTAATTAGACCATTATTTTTGGAGGGATCGATTAATTTGCAATTGTTTTTCACTAATAGGCGCAAAACAGGCCCATACGTAGGAGGGGGTGCGACGGGTGCTCACGCACCCACCTCCCTAAATCTGTCGAGGTCTGTAAATGCATATTTGGATTGACGCTAATTTACTAGAACAACGTTAAAAACGAAAATAAAACATTCTGGCCTTCACAAACGCACCCCCCTAAAAAAAATCCTGTGTACGGGCCTGCAAAAATAGAAAACAATATGATACTTCTAACTGTGATAGTGCACCTTTAATTTGTATTTATTTCCAGACTGTTGTTTTTGAAACTGCGTTCAAACGGAACTCGAAAGGGATGGGAATCATGTCCAGGTGGCAGATGTCCTGACTTTAAGATAACTAAACACGATGGAAGTGATAAGGCCGACTGTCGTTCGTCTGCATATGGACCATACAAGAAAGATCCGGAGGTAGTCTTGCTAATTAGATATCCGTTGTGGCATATCTGATAATTATATTTCTAGTACTCATGTTGTTTGTATTAGCTCAAAATATGCGCATTCCACTCGAAACACCATCTCAGTAGACCCACTTGCAGTTTGGGATATTTTCCATTCCTGACAGTGGTCCACAACTGGTTTATCAAAGGCCATGGTATGCGCTGTCCTGTCTTTGAGTAAGTGCGTTTAAAATACCCCTTATCAGAAAGAATATCCTATATGGCGGCAGCGTGTTTCCTCTAAAGACATGACAGAATGACCACGTTTGATGTCAAATAGCCGATGATAAGATAAAAATCAATGTGCTCTAGAGGCGTCGTTAAATAAAACAAACTTTACTTTACTGGAGATGTGTTTGTCTTATTAACACTTTGAAGATAAATTAGATTATCTATTCTTCATACCGGTATATATGTTTTTAGTTAATATTAATATTTAACTAATTAATAATCACTGTAGATTTACTTTGATATTACCACATAATTATATTTTGCACTATTCCAGTTACATTTTTATAACCATTTAATTTACAGTGTTTAAAATGTGTTTTATATATTAGCCTTCGTCAACGGAAATGAAAAAACCAGAGTGCAAGAAATCTGATGCTCAGGTGGGTATTACCATTGTTTCCTAATTGCATTTCATATTACACACAAGCACCATCTACTCGAATATATACTCCACATCACGCGAAGTGGAATGTTGAAACAAGTGTTCATTTGAAAAATAAGTATCAAAAGGACAATATACTAAAGTATTTCACTTCATAATTTTTCTTATATTACTAGAGTAAATAAAAAAATACGATAAATGTTTAAAATGTATACAAATTATTATTATTTTTTATAAAAATTGAATATTCAAAATATTTTCTTTCAAACTTGTATAAATCTTTTATTTTTTTTCATGCATGGAGTATTTTTATTATCTTTATAGAGAATGTTAATATTAAACAAGCCATAACTTGTCCACAAGAAATGTTCATAATATTACCTTAAAGTATATTACAATTTAATATATAATGTTAGTAGAAAAGCCACGCGAATCACAGCCAACGTTCTGTGTTAGTAAATTCTTCTTTTATCTCTTTCCCACTTACAATGCAACTAATTTCAATGCACTCTTACTTTTATTCAGCAGTCAATTAATTAATTGTCCCAAAAGCATTTTGGTAATGTTAAAGGTAACGGTGATGTGTAAATCGGAAAAATCATGCTCCCGGGAAAACAAGTCTTTTTTCAAAATACAAAGCAGATTTCTAGAAGATTGTTGTACCTACAGAATCATCTTATTTGTGCAAATCTAGTGAGAATGATATAATTTACAGCAATAATTGCATTTTACACATATTTTGAACTTTACTGGACAGATTATTTGCCAGAATCATAATGTATTGGCTGTTGCGTAACAAGACGTGAATAATGTTGCATTATTGTTACTTGGCGGTAGCACGCACTCATTACAGCTCTACATGATCTCCGCAACTGACCAGTTCTCACTGAAGCTCCATTCATTGGCAAACAGATCAAATATGGTTGTTGTTGTGTTTTCTTTGGTTGTTTTTTTCACCACAAAATATAGAGTACATATAAAATAGTGACAATAATAAATTAAACATATTATATATAACAATATACAAATTCAAAATAATTGGATAAAAAATTACAAAAGCAAATTTAAGTTGTTTAAAAGTCACCAATTTATGAATAATAATTATATAAATCTACTAATATCTAGCACAAATCTATAAGTTATAATAATACAATCTACCGATAACTTTAAAATAATAATAATAATTTAGAAATACAAATTCAGTTTTATATATAATTAATTTTTTCCAATTATTCAATTTTACTTAAAATTTTATTATTTCATTATTTAGTGTAAAATATATTTATCTATGTGATAATACATGTTCAGACTATTTCGGAACTTGTATAAAAATTTGACCTTTTATTTCAGTTTCAAACCCGCTTTCATGTTTTTCCTACTACCTCTAAAAACATGGGTGCCGCCCGACATTTTGTTTGAATATAATTGATAGTATATTACATTTGGAATTATAAAGAAATAATAAGTGTCATTAATGTTCACCTCTGTTGTATTAAATTTAATCATTTATAATACTAAAGTTGATTTTATATGACGTTGCTTGTATCTAAGAGTTGTTTCATTGTATTGGTTTAGGATAGAGGCGCTGGTGCGACACGAATGGCAACCTCTAGTCTCTCAAACCTGCCTTTCACTCTAACATGTCCTGAGAAGAAACCTGCTGGTATACATCTATTTCTGTGCTATAATGCACTTTAAGCATGTATCATAATACATGACACAACTCAACAGGATAGGGGCGTAAATCCCGGTGGGGGGATGTGCGGGGACATGTACCCCCAATATTTTGACCCAGGAGACGCCTTTATAATTACTCCCTCCACGACCTTTTGCTTCGAAAAGTTGAAATTAAAATACCTAAATATTAATATTTACTTGTATTTCTATTTATTGTATTGATGTAAGACTTAACCTTATGGTTTTCGCGCATATATACCGAAGTACACAGGGGTCTATAATGGCGTCAATCTTTGGGGGGGGGGGAGGGGGGTAATAGGAGGACACCACCCACTTTTTGAACTGATGTATGCTCCATACCCTCACTTTTTGGACGCTAAAAGACTATATAATTTTACTCGCCCTATCTTGGAATTTTTTTTTCTAAAAAATACGATTCTATCACAGTACCTCCAAAATCATATTTAACTTGAGATGACAGACAAAGAGTTTTTACTCTCAGGTCGTATTCTACGGCATATGAGGTAGTGTAAATTACAATGGTAGGACATGGTTAACAGTCCTGAGCAAGAAATAATAATAATAAATACACAAAATAAATTAAGAAGTACAGATACAATACAGTGATGAGTTGCGTCGTATGGTGTGAACATAATGAAAGACATGACTAGTTGGTCATTTATCGTGATTAATCCAGCTGAATTGAGTTGCGTCGTATGGTGTGAACATAATGAAAGACATCACTAGTTGGTCATTTATCGTGATTAATCCAGCTGAATTGAGTTGCGTCGTATGGTGTGAACATAATGAAAGACATGACTAGTTGGTCATTTATCGTGTTTAATACAGCTGAATTGAGTTGCGTTGTGTACTATACTATGTCTTACATTCTCAATATAATTTATATATATTATTTTAATCCTTCATTTTTCTATTTAAAAACTGAATATATGCTGTTCTTTTTATTCTTTCATTAATTTCTGCTCCATAAGATTTGACAGAATCAACATGCTTATTTGTTTCCGTTTTACAATACAAGTGTATCTTACAAAGGCAGGCATTTGAAAAAAAGTATTTATAAAGAAACAAAATATAATTCTGAAAAAAGGTATGCGCACAATGATAGCTATCGTACAACAACGGAAAAATTAAGGGTTATATTATTATATTACGATTACGACCCTTAATGTCACGTAACCTTGACCTGCTTAGGCTGGCCTCAAATAGGGAAAAGGTTAACAGAATCATATTATATTTTCAGGTGTATTCAATACCATCACTCTAGCACGAGGTTGCTACATAGACAAATGGACGAGAGATATGTCAGGCAGTGAGACGTACCTCTATCGGTCGATGACGAGGTGGGAGTGTATCAACAGGTGTTTCCAGAAGGGCTATCTGTATGCAGGCCTTCAGAGTGGAGATGAGTGCAGATGCGATAACTCGTATGGTATGTATGGAGGAGACAGTGCTGGCTGCACCAAGCCGTGCATTGGAAACAAACAGGAATCCTGTGGAGGTGGCATGAGAAACGAGGTGTTTGCAACAGGAAATGGTATGTAGCAGTACTCTTTAAACCTGTATATAACAACCACCCAAGGAACTATTAAAACTGGCTGTTTGCATTAGTAAGATGGGATAATTTTATATGAAGGCTTCAAGGGCAAAACGATCAGAGTCACAAATTTCAATAATTTGACCTGATAGTGCCATCTTTTTCTGCGTACGCAGACTCTTTGTTTTAAAATGTCTCGAACCACGCAGAACGACCAGAGTCCTTAAAAACCAGGTAAAAAAACCTGACTGATTATGGCAAAACAATCTGTGATATCATTCATTTTCATTTTTCTCAGTTTCACTTCAATGTTACCTTGATCGTTTTGCCTTTGACGTCTTCATATGTATTTCCCCCCACAAATATCAGAATGCAAACCACCACCTTTAAGTACGTATTTTCTACCTGGAGAAGTTAAAATATATAAATAACTTACAATATTGAATTATAACTAAGTTTAATGAATGATGAGTTTCTCAATGAATATGTGAAATTTTATCAGAACACTTGAAGAACATTTTATTACAAAAATGCACAAAGTTGGGATGTTCACTCTGTCTTCAAAATAAGAATTAACATTTGCTTTCAGCTCCCCATGCATCATTTGCGAGTTGTGGACCAGGATCGCGTGGCATCATCATTGACAACGTCTGTTACTACCTGGGAGAGAACAAACTCAAGTTCATGGACGCTTTAAGAGCATGCGGTGTACTTGGTGGACATTTAGCTAGTATCCGATCTCAAAATACTCAGGTATTTGTCCGATCTCAAAATACTCAGGTATTTGTCCGATCTCAAAATACTCAGGTATTTGTACGATCTCAAAATATACAGGTATTTGTCCGATCTCAAAATACTCAGGTATTTGTACGATCTCAAAATACACAGGTATTTATCCGATCTCAAAATACTCAGGTATTTGTACGATCTCAAAATACTCAGGTATTTGTACGATCTCAAAATACACAGGTATTTGTCCGATCTCAAAATACACAGGTATTTGTCCGATCTCAAAATACTCACAAAGAAATCCAAAATACTTCTTATCATTATGATCATCATGTGACCATTTCTTTTCGTGATAATCATGTGATCCAATCATGTGACTAATTGACCAATAGGCTTCAGTAGCCCAGAACATAAGGCAAACATATCATGATTTTCTCAAATCTGCTAATTATTAGAATTTAATCGCCAATCCAAAGGAAATCGAATAAAAGAAAGAGTAATAAATGGTCGTTCATTTACAGATTTAAAGTGTATAACATATCCATGGTTACATGCTTGCTTTTATTGTTGAAATTGCTTTTAAAATTATCAACATGACAACGTCCACTGTTTCATTTATAAAAGAATCAATATTGTCTATCAATACCGCTATGAACTCTGCATATAAAACGAAATTCACAAAACCCAGTATGGGAAATCCACTGACAAACTAAGGTTTAGAATTTTGCATTCGTTAACTGTATCGTTAACTGTCATCTACCATTTCTAAAATGAATATAAATATTTTATAATAAACACTGATTATTTAATAAATTGTAAATATATGACACAGTCTGTTAAAAATCTTTGTATTTTATATTAGGACGCTATTAAAAGTTACGTGAGTCGAAGCAGCGGAGATGTGTGGTTTGGACTTAATGATGTGAACGCAGAAGGAAAATTCGAATTTTTAGATGGCACAGCTATTACTACGTATTCCAACTTCGTACCTGGTGCTCCTTATCATTGGTGGGGTGGACAGGACTATGGAAGTAAGCAGCAGTACTGCAAATAGTAAACTCTATTATTTTAGTAGTGTTGCACATACCAGCACCACATTAACTTTGAATTTATAAAAAGAAACATTATATTTTCAGATGTTGAAGTTTTACCTTGTGAAAGGTGCATTACAAGAACTTCACAGGGAACTTTAATTGCGATCCCATGATGTGGGTAGAAGGGAGGGAGGAATTCAGAAGTTTTTAAAGGGCATCGAAATATATTTAAGAACATTAATATTGGGGTGGGGAGTGGTCCAGAATTAGTTACGACCACATTATAATAGAAAACAAATTGGTAGAAACGGTGGGATGGGGGAGACGGGATACCCCTGGATCCGCCTACGCCATGCTATTGACCAATCAAATGATAAGCACTATGAATGAATATATAGCTAGTTTCATCCAGTGGCGGGGTGCGTACATCAAATACTGAATAAGACATTTTTGTCATAGTTAACTGACATTTTAAGACATTTATTCAGTCAGTTTTGAACGAACTTGTATACTTTTAAGGCTTGTTTTAAATAATTATAAATTTCATACGTTTCTTTTTAAGTTTCAATAATGTGATGACGATGGGTTAAACGTAATTCGTATTAAGCTAAAATTGTTACTTTAAGTTTATTTTATACTGAAATGTTTTTTTGGCAAATGACAGGGGTAAACAGTTGTCCCTTTCCCCCATATCCCAATGGGGAGATGTGTTTAGTATTTAAATGGTTTTACATCATCATTTTATAGTATTGTTATCGAGGTTTTAAAAATATGTTACTCATTCTAACAGTTCTGAATGAAAAGGCTTTATACAAGTGGTCTGATGCAGGAGATGATGAGGTGAACAGATATCTCTGTGAAATTCCACCGTCTGCGCCAACAATGGATATAGGTAATATTTCTCATACGAACAATCTATACAGGATGTAATTGCTGTCTGGCGAAAGACCGAAAAGGATCTATGAAACAACGAAATGGACCACAATTTTATTCTGTAAACAGTTTACAGAACATTTTCCAGAAGTAATATCCCCTTATTCTAGTTTTTCATTTATTAGAGAATTGTTTACAGAATAAAATTGTAGTCCGTTCAATGTTTTGTCGGGCCCTTCCGATCCTTTTCGGTCCGTTTCGATCCTTTTCGGTGTTTCGTCGGACCCATATTATTGCAGTGGTTATGATATAAACTTTTATCAGATAGTCTTACACTTTACAATATTTTACCATTACATTAATCGGCATAGCGTTCGTCTGAGGTCAAAGCTCCACGATTGATATATCAAAGGCCATAGTATGTGTTATCTGTTGGAAATTTATATAACTTATATTACTTTGCTACTAAATAAAAAACGTAGGTGTTTTATCTTCTGATGAATAAGTATCAGAATTACCAAATGTTTGATATCCAGCAACCGATGATAAAAAATAATTGTGTTTCAGTGGTGTCGTTAAACAGAAAACATTGTTTTCTCATTAAAATCACATACTACGGCTTTGAATATGATGGCACTTTTTAAACAAAAAAAGTCAACAAAAAATATATATATATATATATATATATATAAAAATCAAACAATATTTAAAGAATTTAAGAATGAGTAACTGTTTTATACGAGTCCGTTGGTTCATGACACATACAATCTTATAAAATTGTTTCGGTATTTAGGAAATGTTCAACATATATTTGTTTTATATAAAATGCTAGGTATATTTTGTAGTTGTTTAACTTAATTTATTAGTATTCTTTACCTTTTTTCCAGTGAGTTGTGGACAAAACAACGAAGGACGAAAACTAGGTACATCTGGAAATTGCTATGCAGTTATTAACATTGCCACTACATATGACGATGCGAAATATCAGTGCTATTCTAAACAAGGGGTAATTTCACCCATAGATGCCAAAAATACACAGGTAATAAGAAATTTATTAATCTACTATTTTTCTAAATAAAATCCAAATAAAAAGTCTATGGAAATACTAGTTTCATGGCTATGACGAAGCATACTGAACAGCAAAAGATACGCAAATTTAATTTGCAATGTTTAATTCAATAAAAGTTAACCATATTTTAACGTTGGCTGTTATATTTACTGGAGGCATGTGACGAGAAGTGTAAAGCGTGCGCTGCATGAGTTTTATAAATGTTTCATCTACTTTGATTAAACTGGATCAGAACAAACATTTGCGTTTCCTTTGCTGTTTAATATATATTATAATCTTGTATGTATTGAAAATACAAATCTATTTTGAAAAGTTACAAACGACTCTGTAACGATCTTAAAGGAAACGTTGATTGTTGAATAATGGACGGTTCTATGATTTAGGAAATTTTGTCTCACTTGCACTCGTTTGGACTGAAAATGGATTACTGGGTTGGTGGAGCAAGTTTGGCCAGCAAATATCCCGGTGAGATTACAAAAATATATTTCTATAATAAATTTAGAATTTAGGCAGTTATAAGCTCAACAGTTTGAGAAACTGACAGATGTTACAAAATGCAATCATCCCAGCAGGGGTGCAACGAAATGGCCACAAACCGTATTGCGATATATTGCGATACAGCAAACCCATATTGCAATACATACCGCAATACAGTTTGATTAATTACCAAGACGTGATAAAGTCATATTTTGATACTATCATACTAATTACTAAACATATCTCAGGCAGGCAGACGTGTACCAGGCCACGGCGTGGCATTGCTAACTCTAATAAATGTACGTTGTCTTTGATCAGTGGTTGCCTTCAGTCGCTGAGAGACCAATACTTGATGCGTTGACAGTGATGATTAATAGATTAGACATATAGTTAAGAGATTTATACTTACCGTTAATTCTAACAGTTCACTTCCGTTATTTCCGAGAAAAACCACCAACTCAATTGTAAATTTTATGTAACAAAATGAATCACTAGGACCTATCTAATAAATATTTTAGGACAAAATACAGAACAGTGGTGCATTGTTTTTAAGTTATTAACTATTCATACCAAGGTACAACGAAGTCAGAATCGTATATCGTCATCACATCCACAAGATAAAGCTATTCGTACTGTTTTACTTGCAGAATTAATCTACCAAAAACTATTCAGGATTGAATATACAGAAGGTACAGATAAAAATGGTGTTGTTTGCCTAATAGGTAGGTTTAAATATGTGTTCTTATATTAAATCTAAATGTTAAATGTATGTGTTTGTACGAATGTGTGTAAGTGTGTTACTGTGTCTGATTAGTGAGGCTTACACTATATGTCGAAATTAACAAATGTTTCTGTGTGTATCCGTGTGTATATATCTGTGTGTGTGTGTGTGTTTGTGTGTGTGTATGTGTGTGTGTATCTGTGATATATATGTGTGTGTGTGTATATATATATATATATATGTGTGTGTGTGTGTGTGTGTGTGTGTGTGTGTGTGTGTGTGTGTGTGTGTGTGTGTGTGTGTGTGTGTGTGTGTGTCGCACTATGTGTGTATATATGTGAGGTTTAACTAACCATCCACACAGGTTTTCCTATTTTAACTATTTTGGAAGTTCTTGATGTATATATATATATCTTACTATATGTATTTTCAGAAACTCTGTCTGTTTCCAAGCCCTGTCCTACTGGTAAGTACACATACATGTATAAGATAACTGGTGTCATTGCCGAAGATATACTTTGTAATTTGTAAGATTTTGGAATGGTCTTTTTCTGGAAATAGGTGCAGTTTGTGACGTTTAGTGTGTACTTTCCATGGGCTCTACCTTCAGCAGATGCAATTAAAAAAATTATAAAATTTTATATTCGGATTTCACCTTATTGCATCAAACAAGAAGATGTTTTAATAAGTGATATAATTATATTATTTGTAAAATCGGAAATCATTTTATTATGGGGTGTTTACGATGGAACTTAATTTTGTTTGCACTTTAAAAAGTATTATAATTTTAATTTAAAAAAATACCCCCACCCCCAGCAACTTGAAAAGACCTACTGAATTTTCTTCCTTGAAACTGTTATTTAATATAATTTAGAAACAAGTATTGTGCATATACATTTTCCATTGATTTCATTTAGGTTGGAAACACAACAAAAATTCCTGCTATTTATACACTGGAAAAACAGTTCAATCGTATGCGTTAGCTGCAAGTTTGTGCAACAGGTGAGAGTCCTTTTTTGTCCTGGATAACCCGAGAATAACTGTGATTAAATACAATGTGCCCATACAAACATTTATTAAATTACTCCTTACTGTATATCATCATTTAACGGGCTCATACAAAATGTGGCACAATCTTCAACATCGCCAGAAGCTTCTGCCCACGATTTGTTTTGAAAGAAAACAAATCTGTCTTAATAACAATTTAGAAATTACTACTTATTCCATTATTGTGGAATTACTAGCAAATTCCCTAATCTTATGATCACGTATAATGTTTTGATCACGTCCAGTAATAGTTTAGTCAAACATTGAATTATGAATCAATATTATATTTCAGCGGAAGTTCAAGTGTCTTAACGGTGGAGTCTAAAGAGGAAAATGATTTCGTGTTTGAAATGGTTAAAACGCACGAATCTGGTTCGGCAAAAGAAATTATTTTAGGTATGAAAATATTTATTTATCTGAAATTCGTATATCTGTTTGTATCTTTAGAAATAACCCAAAACAAAAATGTATATATACATGTACAAATTGAATTATTTATATTTCTTCTCAAATTGAATATTTTGAATGGTACAGAACCTTATTTTGGCCATGTTTATTATTATTATTATTTTTGTTATTATTATTATTAATTATTATTTTATTTTAAGAACACCTTTACAGTTTTTATCTAATTATAATATTGTTGGAATTTTATATGTAAATGATATATACTAGTACATATAATAAACAAAAGTTTACTTACACTATCATTACGGTTTTAACATTATTTATAGGTTTAACTTATTCATCATATACGGACACGTTTGAATGGCTTGATGGAACTCCCTTCATTTACTCTTCATGGGCAAAGGATCAAGGAATGAAAGGGCTATCTAAAGGAATGTGCGTCAAAATTGGATCTGTTGGGACAGACCATCTGTGGGAAAACACACCTTGTATTGCCAACTCGCTATCTGTAGTTTGCAAAATTAACAGTTTTAAAGTGGTGTAGTCATTTATTTAATAGAGGTGCTAGATTTTAATGTGGTTTCATATACTCGCTGTCTGTAGTTTGCAAAATTAACAGTTTTAAAGTGGTGTAATCATTTACTTAACAGATGTGCTATCTTTTAATGTGGTTTCATGTAGTAATAGAGGGTGATTAAAAAAACTTAAACTATCTCAGAAAGTATTACCGTACTCTAGGTTAAATGTGAACATATACTGTAAACCATTTTGTAAAGGAACTATCAGTTATTTCTGTAATGTATCAAACGCTCAGTCATCAATTTTGTGCATGCTAGCTGTTCACATATGATCACGCTTCTGAGTAATACAGTTTTGAAAATATTCAATTATATTTTAATGACCATCACTATGTATGTTAATAAATTATGTTTTAATGACCATCACTATGTATGTTAATAAATTAAGTTTTAATGACCATCACTA
This sequence comes from Symmetromphalus regularis, assembly GCA_032355785.1. Classification (NCBI taxonomy): domain Eukaryota; kingdom Metazoa; phylum Mollusca; class Gastropoda; order Neomphalida; family Neomphalidae; genus Symmetromphalus; species Symmetromphalus regularis. The sequence goes on along the minus strand of JAULBS010110173.1, from coordinate 58 downwards.
TGTATGTTAATAAATTAAGTTTTAATGACCATCACTATGTATGTTAATAAATTAAGTT
>JAULBS010110172.1:0-30372 GCA_032355785.1 Symmetromphalus regularis | reverse complement strand
GGAAAAGGGAAAAGTCTTACAGTACAACTATGTTAAAACCAACATGCGATTTTCAGATGTCGCCATCCATGAATATTCTGGATCTGACACTGTATATGAACATTTTTGTACGTTATGCACTTAAGACAGGTTTATGACATCTGTCAATAAGGCAAGCAACAGATGTTATTTCCGACATTTCTATACCGAGGTGACCTTTGTAAATGTTTATATATTGATAGTCTACACTAGCGGATCTAGGGGGTCCAAAGGTCAGGGACCCCCTTTTTCGTATTTTATTTTTATCTTTCACTAGTAGAAGATGCTAATTAACCTTTACCCATCCCCACTTTCAGAAATCCTGAGTCCGCGACTGGTCTACCACCAATTTACAAAGGTAAACGACTCTTTGAGCATATCGACATCCAAAAATATCAAAATAATAATGTTTTTGAAAAGATCCCTTCATCAGACTGAGATTATATAGTATCTTTGATACATTTCAAATACATATTCTATAGCGTGTAACACCCTGCCATAACATTGTAAATGTAAAGCATAAACCACCACAAACATTAAGCAAAATAATAAAGAATTGCTTGTTTAACGAAACTCGAGCATATTGTTTATTCAGCGGCTATTAGTTGTCAAATAGACTATGTTTGCAATTGATGGACTTTTAACGGAAGGCCGCTATCGTCACATGGGTTACTCTTTCGGATTAGCAGCAATTGAGCTTTTATAAGCGTTTTCCCTCAGAAAAGATAGAGCATACCACGGCTTTTTGTAACAATTGTGGACCACTGAAAGGAACGAAAAAATGGGTTCTCCAAAAGGAATCGACCCCACTACCATGCCATCTCAAGAACATGCTCTACCTCAGTGAAGAATGCCAAGCATCCCAAGGGGATTGTGGTTGCGGTGAAGGTTAGTGGATTATGGGGAGATACAGAATGTTATTCACGGTGTATATATAGTAAATAACAGTATAACAAAAGTTACTTCATATTTGAAAATAACTGTTTGATTTAATGGAATTAAGAATGGGTTTATGTATTATAATTTCACACTATCTTAAAACGCTTGAATAACCCTATAATTATTAACGAAACTTGATGTTTCAGGGATATTGTATTTAACATCATCCTGTTGTAATATCAGTGATACTACAACAACAAGCATTATTCTAGCTGTAATTGCAGGGTTGTAATAAAGCATCTAATCAAGTAACGTGTATTTGCATCACATGTCATCGTCCGAGTTACATAATTTTAGTACTAGCATTTTGTGTACACTATACTCTGATGTCAATGTCCGTGATGCATAAAGTTTTAAAGTTTTAAACTAGTTTCGTCCATCGTGATGTCAATGTACTATAATGTCAATATCCCAGTACATATAGTACTAAAGTTTTAAACTAGTTTCGTGTACCGTGATGTCAATGTACTATAATGTCAATATCCCAATACATATAGTACTAAAGTTTTAAACTAGTTTCGTGTACCGTGATGTCAATGTACTATAATGTCAATATCCCATTACATATAGTACTAAAGTTTTAAACTAGTTTCGTGTACCGTGATGTCAATGTACTGTAATGTCAATGTCCTAGTTACATATAATTTTAACGATTTCGACACACGGCCAATAGAAGAAATCCATTTATGCCGCATTTTTTACAAATGACAACATGGATCTTATATTAGCTCAAAGTAGACAGAAATTGTCGTACATCTTCTATTATTAATTATATATTTTAAAAAAAACCATTAGAGGCAGAGGCGTGTTTTTTGTCTCTTTTTTTTCGTAAATGCTAGAGAGTGATGTCTCCTTTGTATTACATTCATATAACATGCGCAAAAACAACAAAGACTAGCTTTTGTAATGAACATAGACCTAGTTACATTTCTCACGAGGAGCGGTATGTAGCTCAAGCGGCAGCGTGTCCGTCTGTGAAGCGGTCTGTCATCGGATCGGTCCTTACCAGTAAACACATTTGCAGTTTGGGCTATTTTGCGTTCCAACTAGTAGTCCTCAAATGGTTCATCAAAAACCGTGGCATGTGCAATCCTGTCAGTTGGAAAGCGCGTATAAAAGACCCCATGCTACTTAACGGATAGTGTCACCTTCGTGACGACAGCGGCTTTCCTCTAAAGAAATATATCAGAATGAAAATGTGTTTGTTGTCTAACAGCCGATGATAAGATAAAAATCAATGTGCTCTAGAGGCGTTGTTAAATAAAACAAGCATTACTTTACTTCTATGTTCTACATGAGATAGGAGATGCGGAACCAGCGGGTCATTAGCCTAGATGCTAGATGATCCCACGACCATCTTGTGACCTACTTGTGATGACTAGGAAGCACTCTTGAGTCTTGAGATCATTAGTCCTGTACGATTCCGTTCTGAGCGTGTTGCACCACTCCACAGAGATAAATTAACATCGTTCCGGATCCTTCCGTGTCATTTCCGCAATTCAGCTTTCTCTTGTCTGTTGCAAGTTGAAGAAATCGTCTAAAACTGAACTTCGAAAATACTTGGCAATAATAGCATCATTAAATAATAATAAAAATAATAATAAATAATAATAATTTGTATTATTAATAATAATAAATAAATAAATAATGGTATGTTGTATGCAAGAGCAATAGATTGAAATAAGTCAGTATTTAACATGTAGAAATTCCTGATAATGTTAAAAAGTCTTTTGAATCCTTTTGCAATTATTAAGTAAAATCTGAACAACCAAATGTTTGTTATCTTAACGTTTTTGGTTTAACGACATCACAAGAGCATGTTGATTTGGCTATTGGATATCAAAGATATGACACAGTTGCCACATAGTTATCCATTAGTAGTAAGGGAATTGTTATATGCACTTTCTCACAGACGAAACAGCACATACCACGGCCTTTGATATACAAGCTTTTGGGGGTGGGGGTGGGAGGGAATTATAATATAGATTCACAGAGGAGGTTTGACCCTACGACCAAAGCACCGCAGGCGAACGCTCTACCAATAGAGCTATATCGCGCTCCTGTATATCTATAAAACCTGTCCAAATGCTCTTTGTGACATCAGTTGTTGATCACTGGCTGGACCAAGAAATAGCCCAAAGTTTAAGACGGATGCCACTTGCGGGGCAGGACAATTCACCTTTTGCGAGCATCTTGTATCTGTTTTGCAGTGGTTCATAAGTGCCCTCGTAATTTTGCCTTTACGTTTCCTGGATTCTGCATTGTAAACAAGTACGGTTTTGAACAAGATAACATTTTTGTCATGCTTTTGTTATTACATGTAACATATCTTCATTGTGGAGCGGGAAGTAGATAAAGCTGTAGCGTATCCGATTGTGAAGCGGTCGGTCATCGGATCAATTTTTCTCAGTACACACATATGCAATTTGGAATATTTTCCGTTCCAGCCAGTGGTCAATAACTGATTCATTAAAGGCCGTTGTATGTGATGTCCTGTCTGTGAGAAAGTGCATATAAAAGACACCTTGTTGCTGATCGTAACGAGCAGCCTATGTGGCGGCAGCATGTTTCCTCTTAAGAAATATGTCAGAATAACCACATGTTTGACGTCCAGTAGCCGATGATAAGATAAAAATATATGTGTTCTAGAGGCGCCGTTAAATAAAACAAACTTCACTTTTCATAATTATCTTTATTAGTTAGAACTTACGCTTTACTACGTTAAGCTAAAGGTCAACAGACAACTACTTGTGTCGTTGGTTGTACGTTGCTATTAGCAATCTTGTCGCAGCACTCTTCCCGTCTATTTCACTCATGCTGTAGTAGTTTGTGTTATTGATCGCCTTTACTCGGACTACAAAGACACTGATAGGTATTTCCACATGTTCAGGTATTACGTCTGGGAATCATTAATCTTACTGTAACCACTTCGCTGATCACTGGTCTTGGCATGGCATTCAGTATATAATAAATAAAGCTATTATAAAAAAGCGTTTATGGCCAAGCTATTCATCAGTTTAGTTTGTATTCTCAGTAATAAGAGCGGTAACTTGGAAACAAAGGTCAGACAAATTTATGCCATAGCCTACTCAGAACTGTATAAATAGGATATGGGCAGATATGTTTTCTTCTTCTTTCTCTTAATTATAATATATAATGTTTTGAACACGATAATCGTTCTGTGAAATATTTTTTTCTTACTCATGTGCACGAGAAAAAAAATATTTCAACGGACATAAATTTGATAATAAATGGTAACTCATTTGATATCATCTATTTATTGTTAGGAATTTCAGTTTTATTATTTACAATATTACACATAATATTAGTATTGCCTGTTAAACACAGAACAGTTTCGCATACCATATGATTAATTCACATCTGGATAGTGTCTATCAGACTACATAAAATAGTTTGTCATTGACGAAATTTTGTTTTTACTCCAGTCAAACGTTTAGACGTCATCATATTCCGTATAAATTTCTCCGTGTTGGAAATTGACAGAATTAGAAGTAAAACATGATGCATGATATAAAATAATGATGGTCTTCATCAAAAGAAATAGTAACACCAGTAATTGTATGTTTTCTGCTATTTGCTCTCTTCCTTGTGGAAGAAGTAGGCCTATAATGAGTAGCCTTCTATAACGTAATATAGGTGGTACAGTTGTGGCAAAATTTATACTCGTACAGGCAAAATGTTGTTTTTTTAACGACCCCCCCCCCCCTCCCCCAGCACAAAAAAAACTACGGCTATTGGGTGACAGGCAAAATGTGTCACTATATACGCATCAGGACGAATTGGGAATCTGATCGATATTGCTTGATGGCTCTCTGGACCGATTCCTCCACACCTTACTACAAATATGCCTAGGCAATAATAACATATTATTCAATATTTGCTAAGGAACACATGTTCAGTATGCGGTTTGTCCAATTTAGTAAATCATCGTTAAGAAACGTTAATGAAAATCGATTATCACCTGTGAACAATCGTACACAAACGCTGTCTTGTGCTATACTTTATTATCCATCTGTTGAAGATACAGGAGATGCGTAAAGATATTGTAAGTCATACGAACATGTGTTGCATAGAGATTGATGATCTCATAAGAGAAACACGTGACGCACTTACTCGTTATGTTATTTTGAAATTACAATAGCAATTCAAAGCTAAAATGGTGAGTGATAAATAAATAAAATATCAAACAGTGTCATGTGCGATACCGTACGTATTACAACTCGTGAATTTTCAGTAATTTTCAATAATGTGTCATTGGCGTTCGCTCTTGACATATGATTAAAAATACACCCCTTGTAATATATACGGTATTACATGGGACGTCGTTTAGTATACTCTATTATGTCACCATGAGATATGCGTCGTTGTGGGATCCACCATTTGGGATTTCTCACATACCATATATCTGATGTGGGTCCTTACCAAATGTTAAGTTGTATATATATATATATCTATATATATATATATTTAACTTAAGATTTTTTCAGATGAAAAAAGTTGGAATACATTCAGTATTGGCTCCAGCATCTTCATATATGTATTGTTCATCACTAATATACAATAACATATACTTCATTATCTGGTTACCAGTATTTCTCCGCAATCACTAAAAGGATAATATTGTGTCACTCCTCTAACGCCATGTATATCTCGTGTCGTATCCGTTATTCTTGTATCAGATGTGGATGCAAGAGTTTTAAAAGACAACCAATAAAATATGTCTCAACTTATTTCGATTGAGAGCCTCCAGAAATATTGCCAAATGATTATGAAATAATTGGTAGACCAGAGTCTGACAGGGTCTAGATATGTCAAATATTTCATTTGGCAGCAGATCAGAAATATTTGAATGTCAGAAGAAAGTACTTCTGTCATACAAAGGATATTTGTCATGTGTCATATGTCCTGGATTAGTTTTTACATACGTACATTCCGGCGTAGGTTTGTGTAAGTGCTATCATTTTACTCATTCATATCCAAAACTGAAAAGGAAAGGAACGTTTGTTTAACGATACCCCTTCACATTGTAGATTCATCAGTTATTATGTGTCAAATACAGGCTATTTGTGACCCAATGACCTCACAGGACACACGCTGCCGCCACATAGGCTATTCGTTTTTGTTAGCAGCACGGGATTATATGCGCTTTCCCTCTGACGGCATCACATATCAATGGTATCATGGTCTTTGTTATACCAGGTATGGATCACTGGCTGGAATGAGAAATAGCTTAATGGATCCACTGAAGGGGGTCGATCCTATGAACAATCACCCCTCAGGCAATGGAATGGTGATATGAATAACATTATTGATATTTATTTAGAAGATTTGCTTTGTTCATTGAACCTAGGAAAACGTTTAACTTTAAGTTGTCTACATTACCATAGGATGTACATATGCGGTACCCCCCCCCTCCCCGCTAATTTTCGGGCAAGGAACATTTTTCCTGTGTAAACACTTCAGCGCTCGCAAGGTCGGGCTTCGTCCTTTATGGTTGCGCCTCCCTTTATTCACAATTGCCGGAACTGCCCCTGATGTACTAGGTTTTAATTCCATTTGAGTACCTTTGATCTCGTATATGACTATTTGGAAAACTTCCGGCCATTAACAAACTTGTCTTAATACGTGCAGGTGAGTACGTGGGTGGTTGTGAGGCTACATAGATATCAAGCCAAGCTTAACGGAAATAAAATCCAAGCTCAAATAGACAGTCTTCTAAATGTCAAGGGTACCAGCAGGATAAACACAACAAGATCTTGTGAGAGTTTTCAATTATAACTGATTAACCCCGTCTGTAGGAACTATAAATAAACAAACGTAACAACAATCAATGCAAACTAAAATGTTTTCATTTCTGGTGGCTTTTATTGTAGATTTTACTTATTTTAACTGTTTTGTTTAAGAAGAATACATATTTGGTTAACTATTTATCGCTATCTTGGAAGAAATACATGAATATAACGAAAAATATAATCTGGTAAGCGTGTCATTATTTACACGGTCTGGTAAATATGTCATTATTTATACGGTCTGGTAAATATTTCATTATTTTTCGGTCTGGTAAATATTTCATTTTTACACTGTCTGGTAAATATTTCATTATTTATACGGTCTGGTAAATATTTCATTATTTACATGTTCTGGTAAATATTAGATTATTTACACGATAGGGTAAATATTTAATTGTTTACATGATATAATAAATATTTCATTATTTACATGATTTAATAAATATTTCATTATTTACACTATCTAATAAATATTTCATTATTTACATGATTTAATAAATGTTTCATTATTTACACTATCTAATAAATATTTCATTATTTACATGATTTAATAAATATTTCATTATTTACAATCTAATAAATATTTCATTGCTTACATAAACTAATGAATATTTTATTATCTGCATGATCTAATACATATTTCATTATTTGCATGGTGTTTCCATGGAATTAGCATGGGATGTTGCTCTCTTGAAGGTCTCTTTCTGCTGATCTTCCTCTGAAGGTGATGAGTGAGAAACTCTGTATTTTCCACACCTAATGGTCGCAGAATAAATAACATGCCGAGGTGTTAACAAACATTTCATATCATTTAGAAGGCCCCGCGGATTGCATTTGAAAGTGGGTGGGCCACTGAAAAGTAAGTGACCGAAGGGCAGCAGTGTTCCTGCAGGAACTCCCTCATACTTCGAAAACTCTCCGGATTTCGAACACTTTATTTTGTCTACGAGCCTGAAAATATTTTTATTCAGCAAAAATAAATGTATGATTTATTAGTTCTCCCCTAAAAAGTGGTGGGCATGTCCCCCTCCGCCCTTCTCCGCGTTCCCTGTTTAGTTATAAAGATCTACGTTCTTCATAGCCGATATAATAATATTATGTTCTCGTATGTGCATGCTTTTTCATTTACACAAAGTATATTTTGTTATATTGTTATTCAGAAACGCAAAAATAGGGTGAATATTAAGCTAACAAAAAAAAATCAACAAGCTGTCATTTTGAGACACCATTAAATGTATTATTCTTGAGAAAAAAAAACCTGGGAAGATGTTGAAATAACAAATGACATTTAATACAATAAAACACAGATTGGAAATAGTAAGATGAAGATGGTAACTACTACATCTAAATCTACGACCTACTACAGAGTGCCCTCTTTGTTATTACTGCCCAGCCCACACTAACGACAACGACCTAAAGCGACAGTGGCAATGAAGGTAAATCCAAACTAATGAGGTTTAGAGCGACAAAGCTATGAACGCCAACGCAAAAGCATTATCGTATTCATTCGCTAATTGTGTTTTTTAAGTTGTTTGTGAGTTTTCTATCGTTTCTAACACCACATCAGATCTTGAAATAGATGGATTATGTTTTGTAATTATTATTGTTAAACTAAACTAAATTTATATACTGTAATGCTCACCAGTCAGTGACTGCGTCTGACACAAGAGTAAATCTTTATTTTGGTATTCAGAGTAAGTAGTTGCGAAACACGTCTTTTCATGGACATAAGTTCCACTCACGTAGTGTAATTACTTGATTTTTATTTTTATTTTTATTTTTTTTAAAGACAAGATTGCTTATTTTTATTTTTATCAGTAACTCAGTCTGGTTTGGTATTTGTTACTTTTAATACGTAGTTAATGTTACTGTACTTCTTCTGCGTTCGGTCTCCTTGTGGCGCCTTTATCTTCAAGCCAGATGTGGTAATGAAAATTCCTGTCTTCTAGATATCCTCATCACGAGTGGCGGATCTAGCAAATCCCTATAGGGAGCTCCTAAAGAATCCGAGGATTCTTTAATGATAAAAACATTAAATAATAATATTTAAATATATATATATATAATCTTTTTCCTCAAATTGCAAATTTAGGGTCGCCACTGATCACGTCTCCAAAGTTTGGTGTTGAGCAGTATGTCTTCAGTCCATATGTTTTGTCACACTGTTTCCAGCTGTTGACATATTTGAAGAATGTGCCCTAACGTTTGCTCTTTCACGTTCATATTTGAGACTAGGCTGATTTGTAATACCTACTTGTTTAGATTTGACATTCACCTAAAACTTCACTTCCAAAAACATTGCATCTCATGATCTAAACAAGAATAACAAAAATAAAGAAAAAATGAAAACAAGAACAAGGAGAAAAATTGATCGACATATGTGGCCATTTTCATTCCCAAGAAGTCATTTGTGTGATGGAAGCGGATTTCTTCTCTTAACCACGTTTCGTAAAAACAGTTTTCGATACAAATATTCGCTGATTAGAACAATATGCTGATGTATCATCAATAAAAAAAATCCTTTCTGTAACAACCACAAATATATATAACATAAATGTACGCAATGACTTCAAGTCATGTATTCAAAATGTTGGGTATTTTTAGTGATTGTGTGTTTAATGGTAATAAAAATGGCATTTACAGCATGTATTATATTTTATAGCATGCGATTTAAGTACAAGCGCAAATGAATGTTAGACACGAAGTAGTAACTGCTACTGAGTTGACGGAAAGACATGCAACGCAGAACACATTTGAGCACTTTAGAAACGGAAGATGTTTCCAAACATAGCGCAGCATAAACCATTTGATTGCTCTAAATGTTGTAAACATTTAATTTTTGAATTACTGATGGCAATGGCACAGACAGCACAGGAAGCTGAGTTGTGTGCCCAGGATAGAGCGCTTGAACCTTAATTAGATATATCCACGGAAATATGTATAACCAACCAACCGTATTGAATTTTGTGCTGGGGAAGGGAGTCGTTTAACAAATATCAAATGGATTCACTGCCCTGATGTCATCAAAGAGGTAGATCAAATGCAATGAAAGGAACCTTTTGTCATCTTCTGTTAGGTATCAAACAAAGCAGTTATAGCACAAAGAGTATTTAATAAAATACGTTTGTTTAATGACACCCGATAATGGTATTTGCGACAAGCAATATATAGAGAAAAACACGCAATGGATAGCCTATTTTTCTATTGGTTGGATGGTTTAATTATCTTTGAGCTTGTATCCAATGAAGTGAATTTTAATAACTATTTTAAAGTAAAAACGCAGGCATGGTTTATGTATAACCGATAAATAGAATTTTACTAACAAATTCGCTTTGAAGAAGAGGTGTTGTTTGGGGATTATTTTGTTGGGTTCTTGTTGGATTAAAAAAAAATTTGTATGTGTTTTTTGTTGAGATAACTATTATGTTCTTGTCTGATAATGCTTCTCCCCGCAATGTTTTATTTCTAGGATATTAAACGAGATTCTTTTTGATATGAAGTTTATGTCACGATATCAACTAGCGACATACACTTCGTATAAAATGGAAATGAGTTTAATATCCTGTTTCACATTACTTCTGTTAACTAGTATTAATAACAGTTCTTTCAACTTGAAATATGAATTAACAAATAGCGTCCATGGTCAGATTCAGTGGCATCCAGTCATTGTTTGTGACGTAATGTCACTGACGATTGGGACCAATCATCTTTCTTGCAGGTGATGCGTATATGATGTACATTATGGGTAATAATAAATTATAGGGAATTGTTGTATTTTATTTCATATCAATTCAAATATTTCAGCAATGCTAACTAACACGTAATTATTGTACGGACAAAATTTTGAAATAATCTTTAAAATATGTATCCTACATTTCATTGTGTTCCTTTTCGCAATTCTTCTTCATCAGCATTCAGTTTGACAAAACTGCTTAAAATACTTGAAATAATCTTTAAAATATGTATCCTACGTTTCACTGTGTTCCTTTTGCAATTCTTCTTCATCAGCGTTCAATTTGACAAAACTGCTTAAAATACTTGAAATAATCTTTAAAATATGTATCCTACGTTTCATTGTGCTCCTTTTCGCAATTCTTCTTCATCAGCGTTCAGTTTGACAAAACTGCTTAAAAATACTTGAAATAATCTTTTAAATATTTAACCTACATTCCACTGTGTTCCTTTTGCAATTCTTCTTCATCAGCGTTCAATTTGACAAAACTGCTTAAAATACTTGAAATAATCTTAAATGTATTTATCCTACATTTTATTGTGTTCCTTTTCGCAATTCTTCTTCATCTGCATCCAATTTCTGTCTGAGCGTTCATGAGATCACATGCTTAGTGAGTAAGTTTCTCACAGATACAGATTTATGGCAAGTCAGACGATTTGATCCCGTTAGCCGCTCAGTGTTGATTAATTAGTTCCTCTTTGAGGCTGGGAGAACAAAGGCAATGAATGGTGGATCACCCATCAAGACATATTAGCCCGAACACAAGGCATTCAACATGGCAACACATTGCCCATCTCAGACAATTATTTGGATGTTCATTCCGCATAATCTTCTTAGGAAATCACTGTGACAAAAAAAGTAGAACAGGGACCCACAGATTTAATAAAAGGTGTAAATATCCTAATTAAATCGTATATGGCCAGACGTGGTGTGGTTCAAATAATTAAACCCAAAGCTCGCTTTAACTGAATATTCACACAATTACCACATTAAAGAGATTTTTAAGAAAAAAAGTATTAGATCCGTACAAACATACAAATGTACGTTTCTGCTGTGGATCGGAGAATTTGGAAATACATTTCGTACATAATTTGGACAATTTTAAATAGGCAAAACGCATACTCATATCACTATTCAGGCAGAACATCTGCTTTTACGAACACCTAAATCATCACTACTTGTTTCTTTAATTCGCGAGTGGTTATTACTGTTTTGTGTTTGCGGAGATACATTGGACTATGTGTTTGCAGAGATACGGTTTTGATAACAGCTTGGACATCGAATAAAATCTTGTTACTAATAATATTATTGCCATGAACGTATATCTATATTATTATTATTATTATTAACAACTATTTTTTATTATCATCATCATTATTATTTTAATGTTTGCTAGGTTGATAGCAAATCCGTATGTGTGAGGGTTGGAATGAAAGGGGAAAAGATTTGAGAGAAGATGTAAAAGTCGGAGCATGGATAATATAAATTTAGTTTGTTCCCTAGTCGAACAGTTTAGAATTTATTTTTGACTACCCTAGTTTTATCAAAAGTCTCAATACAGTTTTAATCTTTTCGATAGGGAATAAAAATTACTTGTCATATTTCATCTCCAATTACACGCTTACTGAATTTAATATCGACTTTCAGTTTTTAAGTTACGTGAATTGTATTTGAGTATAAGATGGTGTCAAAAAGATATTTATGGAGTGGGTGGTAACCTTGCAAGGGATGTTGTTTTCCTAGCTGAAGTTACAAAGTGCAGACAGATTTGAGCTATATTGGTTCTGTCACACTGTACCGATTCCTTATATTTTGGAAAACACAAATAATCACGGAAACGTCTTCAAAACGCCCACAGCTGCGGACTGTTAAAAAATAGGCTAAGATGTGATCACTAATTTCAACAACCTTTTTATTCCCTGAGGCGGCTTTTAGTGCTCTTTATCAACCGGCACATTGTGTAGCTTCAATCAGAAAAAATCTTTCAAGCATTGAAACGTCTCAATATTACCTCTGCGTCTGCTCCTCGACTAAAATTATATTTGAGGCAATGCCGTATTTTTGACCTTTTACTTACGTTTTAATTGTTTTAACATATCAATAACGTATGATAAATTGAGATGCTGGGGCGTGCTTCTACGTCACAGATAAAATTACTTTTGAAGTATTACAAATATCAGTTTCTGTGCTCAAGAAACTTTAAAAGTCTGGATCTACTGCTTTTTCCAAGACATCGATTTTACTAAACGAGTTCCCGGAAGATACCTTTTATATTAAGAATGTTTTCATAATTCGTGAAAATTGGGTAGAAACTGTGAAGCATCATATAAAATAATAATTCTTGTGTGCAAAATGTGTAACCACCCACGATTTGCAATTTATCCACATACAAGCATATCTTATTTTCATTATATAATTCTTAGAAAATACTGAATAGTATACTTTTAGGTTACAGGTAAAAACTCCCATTCACACCTAGAACTAAAATATATCTGGCATCGGTATAAATTGACATAGCTAAGGGTTGTTTCCTAATGATGTGTTAAATAATAGCAATATTACCTGGAGCCCACCTGCGTGAATTAGATATGTAACAGTATAGATCTATATTGCAGATAGCATATTTACATAATTTATAAAAGTTACAAATTTCAAGTGCGGTGGATCTCATTTATTAAATTATTACGCCACATATATAAACATTCACCACAAGAAAATATACCTCATTATACTGTATCGACTTTCCACGATACTACGAATACATTTTCTGGTATAACCATTGATTTGACCGTGATTCACGAGTGTAGTCTTTAAAGAAACTACAGACTTTAAACATATTGTTTAAAATATTACAGTTTTATCGTTTAAGACTCAAAATGACACGGTGTTTGACAACCACGTTTTAATGTGATTCATGAGTGCTTACTCCTTTAGATAACATCACTTGGACACTATCATCTTATGTTAAAATACGGGTTTTATACTAGATAACAGTTTTTTTCTTTGTCAGATTATAAAAGCTTTACTAAACCATTAGAAACGCTATGCTCGTGTATTTACATTTGTCAGAGAATAATGAAAACAAAAAACCATTTGATCATAATTGGCTCATTGCTATGTAAACACATTAAAGGACCGAAATGCGTTCTAGTGCACTTCAAATAGTGAATGCTATCAACTTATGACGAACGTCAAAGACATAATTTGAATCAATTGTATGGATGTAGCTTGAACATGCTTCTAACTGAAACCACTGGATACTAATTACCCCCCAGAATGTGATGTTCCCGTGTTTCGCTCGATTTAAAGATGTTAACACTACACATGATTCGATTGTAGGAATGATTGCCGGGTCAAATGCAGTTTTAAGAATTCCTTGTGGTGTGTTGCCTTTTAATCACTTCAATTGCGGGCATTTCTGGTTGAACAACATCATACAAACTACAATAATACTGATAGTTCCAGGTCTGACAGAATTCTCAAGTTCTGATTGGCCAACAGATGGCATGCGTGGTTAAAGCACATTTTCTTGCACTAGATCAGAGGCTTCTCGTTCGCTTGAAGAAAAATGTGATCATATTAATAATAATAATGATAATAATAATAATGATAATAATAATAATGATAATGATAATGATAATGATAATGATAATGATAATGATAATAATAATAATGATAATGATAATAATAATAATGATAATAATAATAATAATAATAATAATAATAATGATAATGATAATAATAATAATGATAATGATAATAATGATAATAATAATAATAATAATGATAATAATAATAATAAATTGAAAAGTCCATAGTATAATAGTATTGCTGTAATGTAATTTTTGGTTGTAATTATTTTTATTGATAATTAATTAGATTAATACAGTGGTGCATAGTCATAGATTTCAGAAATCTGCAACTGTTTAACATTAAAGATAAATTCCAGGAAATATAAATAAATTTATAGATAGTGCAAAATATGGTTCGTTGATTAGTTTTATTAGGCGCGTTAAAAATTGATACTATTTGCGAAATCAGAGTCAATATCGCCCCGCTGGTCTCCTTAAATTATGTTTGTATAATTTAAAACAAGGTATTGTATGAAACATTAGTTTGGTTAGTGATCCATTACATCGTAAAAAAAAAAAAATCAAAATGTCTATCATTAAGTTTTAAAAGATTTCAGAAGTAATTGTATTATATAATCTTGATGACAAGTTTTTTCTTCAAAATAGTAGGGGTTATTTGAAATCGAAACGTAATGAGCATGCGTCACGCAGTGTAATAAGTATGACATAAAGTGAATCCATTACACTAAACACTGTCGTCCAATCGGAACAGAGAAACTGTTTGATTAAATATAACATAACATGCGAACGACTTAAATGAATTAAAGCCATATTAAATGTTATTTTAAGCAACACATTTATAAACTTGCATTGCCTGTGTTGCATTTTAATACTTTGTCAGTATTAATGATGTAATTCTTAAAGAGACGATCACACCTACATGCATGATGACACAATGAAATCGGTTTTGCACGTTAGCACGATCTGTATTGTATTCATTGCAACGGAAATTGTCTCAATTTCCTATGTAAGATACATGGCCCAAAATGATATTGTCAAGCGTAATTGACATCCCACCTGTCGTGTCTGTGATTTATTTCTCTTGCTGAAGACTCTTTGTTTCTTGACAATATTTAACAGCACAATCCGATATCGTATTGATGCTTTCGGATGTTTCTCAATTACTGAAGTCAATTTGCACGAATCATTTGCAGATCGATCGATTTCAAAGAACGTCTGGCTAGATGTTACCCCGAGAACTAGCCAACGTAGAACCGATTCCTTGTTTTACACAAACAGGAATAAGAATTTATTATTTAGTATTATTAAATGTAAACTGGGGAAAAAAAGGATTTAAAAAAAAAACATTATTCGCAAGGGCGTTGGATCCAGGGGAGTGCTGGTGAGCTGAAGCCCCTCCCCCCCCCATAATTCCCATAAATATGTTCCTTATTCATCGTTGAATTAATCAGAAACGGGAGCAGCCCCCCTCCCCCATATGTATTTCGTTCCAACGCCTCGGCCACGTGTGAGACATTAATATAATTGTGGCACAGGGTGAACAGAAGAAACATTGGCTACTTATTCTGTTGCTTGTGTTTAACTTATGTTCGTGTCCAGACTTGGACATAGGTTTTAAGAAAAGGGGGTGGGTTCAATTGGCGAATTCTTTTGGTTTCCTATTTGTAAGTCATTAAATTATGTGATGAACCACGGGGATCCTAAATATGTAAGTATAGTAATAAAGATGTGTGTAACATCCGTTTCTGTTATTTACACGAAGTAAAAAATCGTTTCTTAGAAAAACCAAGAGGGCTTAAATCCCCTAAACTCACATGTGTGTCCGCTACTGGTGTCTATAGCCAACAATAGTACAGTTGAATCGTAAAACCCATGATTTTCTTATAACAGACATAAATGTGTTGAAATAGATGGAAAATCACCTTCTCTTACTTAGCTTACTTTTTCCGATTAGTGGCAATGTACCTTTTATGTTCATTCTTTGGTAGATGCACATTCTGTTTATTGCAAGCCATTTTAAAAAGTAATTTTAGTTACAATTTGAGCCTGAGTAGGTTTCTTTGGAGATATCTTTATTTTATATTGGGTGAAAGTCAGATTTATTATATTTTTATAACTGCAACTGAATAATGATAAAGATAATCATATCTTAACAGAATATTTTTTTAAATATAAAAGATATAACAGTATTTGTGCAGCAGGCCTGTACAAACCTGGTAATAGGTCCAGTCCAGATGGGAAATGCAGGCCCTCATTTCAAACCGCTTATACTCCCATGGACCTTTGACCTAATTAATTTCCAAAACAAAGAATTAATTTTAAATATAAACATTTGATTTTTCCATAGAAATACTTCATTCAACTACTAACATAACCACCGCATCTCGCTTATTATCAATATTTTATAAATAATAATGAATTATGATCATGGATAAATAAATCGAAACAATTACGATTTTTCAACTGAAGGAGGTGTGACGTATGTATTTCGAGTCACGTGACGGGTATTTCCTCCCATTAGACGTTCTTTTGAAACGTCCGAATATTTCTGTAGCTCCAAAACATTTGAAATCTTGTCAGTGCTGGAGCAGTCATTTAAATACTGAGGGGTAAGACTGAATAGAGGCGCCATTTGAAGGGCGCATTCAAGGTCATAAATGAAAATGAAGTGTGCCTACCTGGTACTACATCGGTGCGCACACTGTATTATTTGCGCACATTACCACACGATTTGAAACAGATATTTTAATGTATAATTTAATTTGTTTTAAATGTCAATTGTGACATATATTTCATTTCTGTGCATTCGACCTTTCCAATTTGACGTCAGTAATACTAATAATAAAAATAATGCCATCTAAATAGTTCATAAACATTGTTACACAGGATGGTACACCTGAAGCCCGTCATTTTTTAATTAAATAACGTATACAATTTATTTAGATCTCGATAGATGAAATATTCATTGCGATATTAACTCAATTTTAATTACAACATCGACGATTTCTGGTCCACAAAACCACGTGATTAAGGAGTAGTTAATTTCGAAGTAAATACTGTTAAGTTCATCCATGGTCTTAAATAGCATTTTGCTAAATCAGTTTCAATTTTTGACCTCATGTTTCAAATTTCCTTAAGAGGGCCGGCGCGGACGAGAGGGGGGTCAAGGGGCATTTGCCTCCTCCCAATAATATGTGGCGCCATTTTTTCTGACAGTAGGCGCCCTAAAATTTGCATGTTTTGCATTTATTGTGTACCTTATAGGCGTCCTTCAAATGACTGATGGCGCTCCTATTCTGTTTTGCATTCCAATATTTAAATAGCTGCGCCGGGCCTGCTTTATCAATTAAGATTACAATGCTTAGTTCTACAATACAGTAACATTCCATTTGACCGGAAAAAAAGTGATTGGACTAAAACTTTTGTTCTCACTTTATTTCCACGCCGAGATAAAGTCACCGAGTAAACAACACGTCGTTTTAATTAGGAGTTTGCGCAGATCTGCGACATGAGAAGTCAATACGGGTTATTATTACTGATGATGTACGGTATGACTTATTGGTATTTTCAGTATCTAACCATCCATTAGGTGCGTTGAAACGTCTGGATTTAGTCATGGGCGCGAGTTATATTTGTTATAAATTAGAACTGTATTATAAGTATGGATGTAGGATTACATTCAAATTAATAAACATTAAAAAAATTGTCACAAAATCTGTCATTATAATACCTTTCACTCCAGTCTTTATTGTAATTTAGAAATAGGGATATACGTGGAAGTCAGGTACACAAGATGGTTTCAATGGCATTTAGGATGGCTTGTAACATGTAAATATAGTGCCAGATCCAGAAAATCCATTTAATAATATGACGCCGATTCCTCAGATTCTTTTACATTAAAAAAATAACAATAATAAATAATAATGTTTAATTAGGTTTAAACTATATTTCTTATCTTTCAGAATGAAGAGCCAGATTGTGTTTGGTGTATTGCTTGTCAGCTTGAGTCTGGCGTACGGCTTCACGTTGTACGATGCCTGCTTCACAGAATGTCTTATCTGCGTCGAGACGTGGGGCAAGGCACTCTACAATGGCGGCAAATGCGCCGCGGCCTGTGAAACCAGCAAAGGGAGGAGCATGGACCCTAAATGCGTCATGTTCATCAACAACAAGAAACGCTCCAGGCAAACAATGTTGTCTATCCCAGATTGTGCCAAGACGTGCTCCCGATGCTCGCAAGATTTGGGCGCTAAAGCCGTGGATAATTTAACTTGTTTTTTCACGTGCGTTGTCAAGCACCAGCTTCCGGAAGGATGCTAAGTGACAGTGATTGTTCGTCTCTTAGGCAACCTGAGCTGACTGAAACAAGACGTACTGTGCCTGGAGACACCACTTCACGAAGATTAGATACCCGTATGCAGTTAACTGGTTTTCACTGGATTTTCAGAGCGGGTTTTCATTGGTTCTCAGACCGACTTTTCATTGATTTCCAGACCGGCTTTTCACTGATTTTCTGACGGATTAACACTGTTATAAAGGTCATTTGTTTTACAGATTAACGCTACACCCACAACGAAACGACATTTATGAGGCGTTTTTGAAAATAATCTACATTTATTATCGGTGATGACCTTCCCAAACATACCCCGTTGAATGTTAATAATTGCGACTTTCTTGTATGACTTTTCTTTAAATCATGTTAATAAACAAGAAAAGACGTCATATTGATGGAACATTTAGAACTTTTAGAACAAAATTTTCTTTTAAACCAGTGAAGATGTTACTCGAATGAGAACTCTAACAAAACATGTGCACATCAACGTTATACGTTTATTTTCACTTTGTTGATTGTCATTAATATTTAATGTATTATTGTACGAACAAAGAGAACAGGCCCCGTATTTAAAAACAAAACAAAAAACTTTATCTTTAACTTCAATCAAGTCTCAAATCTTTTTGTGTGACGTTGCAGTGACGCAAGGTTTCAGATTTTATTGAAGCCTAACCCCAGATTTTTTTTATAGATTTTTTTTGTTTTAAGTACAGACTCGTGCCATCCTGAAGACAAATAACCATGTGAACGTTGACAGACAATACGGCGTGACACTGGCTATAGACTATGTGCAAGAAAGAAGAATTTTAACACTCTAGATTTTGGTTTTATAACAGTCAAGTACATTCTTAAGTTTATGACTCTATTTTGCTAAAATGTCAAAAAACAAACAATATCAAATTATGTACTGATATGGTCATTTAAAGCCAGACTTTTCCCTTCATAATCCGTTTATCCACAGGATCAAAATATCAAACAAAATGGTCACTAGCACGTTTCTATGTTTTATTGAGTCATGTACCATTTGTGTCAAGAGAGATGTATAAAATTGGTTATGAAAATGAATTTGAGAAATTTTAAATGAATTCAGTTTGGTTATTAAATTATTTTTTATTTTTTCTGTAATGGATTGTTTATTCAACAAGGTTCAGTGCATGTTGCAAAGAAAGCTGTATTCATTTCACTTCTAGGTTTGTGAAAGGTTCGATAATAATCTAATTTAAAACAATCCACTCCAAATTTTACGGAGAAATATTAAGACAAGATAGCCAATCATATTGTTGTTAAATTGTACCGTCTTTCGACATTATGTAGTATTGTCGGTGACATTTATGAAATAATGGTGTCGACGGATTATAAAGAAAGAAAAACGTAATAAAAGATGAATATGAATCAAATGTTATCAAATGAAAACAAATGATGAAAAAACATATGATAAGAACACGAAATAATAAATAAACAATAATAAAACATGGAATACAAATGAATTTAATACAAATATAGTTATAATAAATAAATAATATATAATCGAACTCGCTATAAAGAACACTATATATAACATTCACATGTCCCTACGACAAATAAAGACATGCATTTCATTCTAAATATAAAAGCCACCTGTTCATTACAGTTCTTGATGACAGTTATAAATAGGTCAGATGGTAATAATATTTATTAAGAATTAAGAAACGAAGATGAAATGTATGTATAGTATATATGTCTATGAAAAATGCTAATCGCCTATTGCACTATGTACGTAGCTCTGATCTCAATAAACCCATAGGGTTTTTACTAATTGAAAATAGTAGCATTTATGGCGGTAGCTGGGTTTTTTTCCTGTATAAAACAGAATCGGGGACTAATTGTTAAACAACAAAGAAAAGATGTCACATATATTATATTTATGATTCATGTTCTTTAAAACAAAAAATAAATTAAATAAAAAATAAACGCTACCCTCAAACAGACTATTCTTTACGATGACTTGCATGGGTCTTTTATATGCATATTCCCATAGACATAGACAAGATCACACATACCACGGTTTTAGTTCCACCAGTCGTGGATCATTAACTGGAACTAGAAATAGCCGATGGGTCCACTAAAGAGGATCGTTCTGACGACCCACTGAAACTCAGGTGGACGTTCTACCTACGTTCCGCTCCCCTAAATGTGAGTGCACATCGTTACGATTTTACCTACATATCACAAGTACTCTTATGCAGAGAAACTGTTTGGTTGATTGGTTTGTTGTATTTATTTTCGTGCTTATATCTAGTTAAATTTCAAGCGCTGTATTGGGCACACAGCTCAGCTTCCTTTGCTGTATATCCCGGGCAGAGGTTAGGGTTAATAGGAGAGACGATAAAAAGTAAAGTTTGTTTTATTTAAGGACGCCACAAGAGCACATTGATTTCTATCTTATCATCGGCTATTGGACGTCAAACATATTGTCAATCTGACATATATTTAGAGGAAACTCGCTGCCGCCACATAGGCTACTTTTTCCGATAAGCAGCAAGGGGTGTTTTATAAGCACTGTCCAATACAGGACAGCATATACCACGGTTTTTGATGAACCAGTTGTGAACCATTGGTTGGAACGGAAAATAGCTCAAATTGCAAATTGGTCCACTGAGAAGGATTGATCCGACGGCCAACAGCTAGGAGAGATGAAACTCACAGCAGCCACACTAATGCACTAATTTTATCGATAAACAGCAAGGGATCTTTTATATGCACTATCATTCGGACAGGATAACACATATCACGGCCTTTGATAAATCAGCTGTGGATTACTCACCGGTGTAAGTGGTATACACCTATATACTGAGCATTGTGGAGCACTCACTCTGGGTTGGAGCCGATACTGAGATTAAAATTCCTATACCTCGACTGAGATTTGATCCCAGTACCTACCAACGGCGAGTCCGATAGTTTAACCACCGCACTCCCGGAGCTGGTTTCAAACTGTTTTGAACGTGACAGTTTGTCTTTTAGATAACAGACACGATGGATTAATGATGTTACACTAGAATCAATTACTGAGAGTATGTCATTCCCTTACAGATGTCTTTTCCTGTAATTCGCTCCAGGTCAGGCATTTCTTTATATTTCTTTAATCTGTTTTAATTGTAACCCACAAACATACGACCTCAGACTCGAATGAATCAAAGACATCATTGTGTATCAAAATGATTTATAATACAATTTAAAAAAAATCTTTATAACATGATATCAATATTTGAAACGGAACTATTTTAGGAGTATGAAATGTTTCGAAGACCTCTTATGAGATGAATTTTTTTTATATATTAAACCGCTGCTTTTGTATTTTATTGTATGGTTGTGAACAAATTTATTTTAAAAAATCCTTTAATCTTATGTTCTTAACCTACAAATGCATATGAATAAAAAATGCCATCCAGTCAAAGTGATTTATAATACCATTAAAAATGATGATAATTAACTTCTTTATTATATAATGTTAGTATCTGAAACGTAAATGCTTTGACAATTTTTAATAATAGAGGAAAGGTATTTTTAAGATATTAAACACTGCGTTTGTATTTAATGAATGGTTCTGAAAAATATTTATAATGAAAATAAATGTCAGCATTGCATAAAATCTTTAATAGTATAATTTGTATGAGGTTGATGCATTATAAGAAAAGTGATGGCGCAACGTATTCACGAAATTATTTTTACATTTAGTTATGAAACCGAAACTCTAAAATCTAAAAGGTTAGGAATTCTAAAAGACACAACTGATAACATGATCAAACCGTATATCTGTACAAGACTGAGTCCACTGATTTATAAGGTAAATCGTATAGTTCTGCACCAACGAATATATGCAAAACCCAGGTGCGTGTCTAGGGTGAAATGTTGAGAGGCGTCCCCTTTCCAGGTTTTCGCCATTTTCTCCTTTTTCACAAAATGAAGGTTGCATCGTTGTTTTAGTGAAATGCTGGATCCGCCCCTGAAAACAGTGTTGATACCAGGTGTTCGCGAAAGCCAAGCGTGTCTTTCTATACCGATGGCACTTGTTATAAACACAGCCGTTAGACCTTTCGCGTTGAACGTTTAAATATTTGACATCTAGATTTTTATAAATGAAGAGACAGGTGAAAAAAAAGTAGGAGTGTACATTTAGGCTCCGATTCATTCCGGCATACACGTAATATATATTATGTCTGTATGATTTTAATTATATAAAAGTGTCATATAGCATTTTCTATGATGATTTTACTGAAACCTACCGTCATTTTAAGTTTCCTTCGGAGCTAAAGTAATTCATTATAGGTTACGACAGTGAATATTTCTATCAGACTTTGTGTGCATATAGGCCGTACGCTGAGCTGAAAAACGTGAAGTTTCGTTCCACCCATGGTGACACTAAACAATTTCATCAGTTTCTTATGTAGTTATTACTATATTACTCACAACCAAAAGTTTCCAAAGTTTTATTCTGCTGTTTTTTTTTAATTAAACATTAAAAATGGGATCTATAAACAGACGCGCATTACTTATTTCGCTCTCATAACGACTATATGTACGTCATGCAATGTGCAATAACTATCGACAAAGCGTATGTGTACAAAATGAAAAATGAAATTTCAACAATTTCTGTCATATTATATAAACAACACATGAAACTGATGATTTTTTTTAGTGGCACGATAGGTGGAACGAAACTTCGTTTAGAGACGCTTTTTCGAGATTAGCGTACGGCCTAATATATTTACTTCTAGCAAGCGGGCATTATATAAAAATTAAACGTGTATGTTTGTTTATTTTAAAATGGGTTTATTTGCTTTTTTTTTTTTTTTTTTTTTTTTTTTTTGCAACATGTGTTGTATGGTGAATTCGTTTTAACATAAAGTTCAGGAGAAATGTTATTCGGTGTTTTCATGTATCTTTTCCTTATGGTTCGGTCTGTAGTGTGCAAACGAAGTACATGCTGAAAAACATGCATGGCCTATTAAGCTAAAAAGAGACCGTAGCTAACTATCAAAAGTTGGTGATCGTTTACATTCAGAACATTTTGAAAACAGTTGTTTTATTTAGAACCTCGTTATTTTAAAATCATTCAAAGAAACAGGGCTTATTTCTAAACAACAAAGACTTAAACACTGCATTTATCCACCCACTGAGATGTAATCATCTCTCATTTATCACACTAGCGCCATAAATATCAACCTTTTTAGATAACTGTCGAAACAGTGAAACCAGGTGTTCGCGAAATATGAGCGTATTCTGCCCAACTTGTTGCACCTGAAAACATTACATTACACAGAGCGCTGTGTAGATGTGTATCCGCCTGTAAAGCGTTCGGTCGTTGGATCCATCCTTCTCAGTGGACCCATTTGCAGATTGGGCGATTTTCCTTTCTAACCAGTGGTCCACAACTGGTTCAACAAAGCCCGTAGTATGTGCTGTTCTGTCTGTGGGACAGTACATAAAAAAGACTCCTTGCTGCTTAGAGTAGTCTATGTATATATGTAGTATATGACTGCGGGTTTCCTCTAAACATATGTCAGTATGACCATATGATTGACGTCCAATAGCCGATGATGAGATAAAAATCAATGTGGGCATTAGATACTATGTGATATTACACAAACACAAGAATTAGACTGTACGGAAACTTCCCAGCATCAATTATGAAGTGTTCGCGATTACAAAGAGAATGGATGATTTATAATTTGAAAAGTTCCCGATAAATATGATTAGTGCAGAACTTATTTTAAAAAGTGTCTTATCAAATCAGATTGCTGAATTAATTCAGTAAACTTATAAAGCAATAAGTCCATGCAATTACACATAGAGGTGAAGTACGGTGTGTCTTTGTATCGACCCATTTCAATGGACCTATTAGGGCTATTTCACGTTCCGCCCAGAGGTCCACAACTTGTTTAACAAAATCATTGGTATGTGGTGTTTTGTCTGTCAGAAAGAGTTCTTGCTGCTAATTAGTAAGTGCAGCCTGTGTCAGCAGATTTCCTCTAAAGATCATGAGTAGGAAAAACCTTATGTTTAATATGATATCCAATAGCTGCTAAATAAATAATGTGTTGAGATTTCGTTAAACACAGACACACACGAACAAACGCACTCACACGCTCACACTTATAATATAAAAATCAATTAATGTATAATAATTCTATATTGGAAATACTGTACGGCACTTTCTCAAACTTTCGCATGAGTACCGACCGGAAGTGCCACCTCATTTTAGTGAGTTTTATAATCGAAATCAGTGCAGATAGTTAACATACTTTCCAAGTACGGTGTATCTTGATGATCTAATCACTACATCACAGGCCCCACTTTTTTCGCCAGTTTTTAATATGGTTAAAAATGTCACTGATAATAAGCCGAGAACACTCCAGAATCGCTATGAAGGGAGTTAATATTTTTTAATGTTCCTTGTGGGGCATCGCGCCAGCGGCGCACGCGGTTTTTCACAACACATTTTATACACCCATAAAAATCAGACCTCACCTCTTTGAAAATCTGTCCTACGTCACTATATCTTAATAGCCTGGGAACATTTCACAATGACCTGGTGCGGATGCAGGATTTCTAAAAGGGGGGAAATGGTTAATTTTCACGTCCTTCCACTCGGAAAATATATATATAAAAAACAAAACAAATTCTAGAAAAGGGGGGTCCGGTCCCTCTGGACACCCCCTCTGGATCCGCTACTGATGACTCAACATTAAATTAATAGTTGACGATTAAATCTTGATCCAGAGTTGAAACTGTTTTATACAGTCAAAAAACAAAGGTTCAATCTCGATTCACAGAATAACCTAAATTATTTTCAACAGCATAAAACAGAATATGAACTGTACTAAAGCTGAACTATCAATGAGAAATAGGGCCAAAGTTAAGCCTTATATCTGCACCTAACTTCACGCGACAATTCATTCAAATAGCAGTTAATGAACAGATACTAACAAACTCGAACAATGTAACCCAACCATTTCACATAATTACCATTTTCGACATCATGGTACAAGCATGGCTTTGGCCGATTATCAACGAATCTCAGATTGACTGAGATGTTTAAACTGTCGAAAATCCGATTATCGTATCCTTATCCTTCCCCGCTGTTCAGAATGCCAAAGCAGGACCTGTAGAGTGTATTTGAAAGTTGTGTGTGTCTATTTGGGAGGGGGGAGGGGGGCATTGAAATGTAGGTGACCGAAGGGCAGCAGCGTTCCTGCAGGAATCCTCTCATACTTTGAAAACTCTCCGGATTTCGGCCACTTTGTTTTTGTCACCGAACCTGAAAATATTTTTTGATCCTGAAAAGTTGTAGGCATGACCCCCGCACCCGCCTTCGTCCCCGCCCCACTTACTCCGCGGTGCCTGCTAAGGTTTTCATCAAAACTGTTTTACTATTCAAAGCATACAACATGCTGCAGTACGAAAAATGGCGAAAATGTTTGACAAACTAAAAAAGAAACATAAAAAAAAATATTTCAATTGTTATTGAGGATGGTGGAGCTGGCAGAAGTCAATTATAAAAGTTCTGTAA
Source organism: Symmetromphalus regularis (assembly GCA_032355785.1). Lineage (NCBI taxonomy): Eukaryota > Metazoa > Mollusca > Gastropoda > Neomphalida > Neomphalidae > Symmetromphalus > Symmetromphalus regularis. The sequence continues at coordinate 4,397 of JAULBS010110172.1, read as the reverse complement.
AACTTTCTTGATAATTCAGTTCGTATTTCTGATGAGATTACGGAAGAAAAGATGAGCTGGCGGAATTTGAAAAATAAATGCATTTTGTTTGAGAAAAATGATATTGAAATTCCACAACGACCATAGAAATGAGAGAGTTAAATGCTTAATGGAGAAAGTAGTTTGTACACAATGACACTGATAATTTATAATTATCACAGGAGAAACAGAAACAGTTGTTTCTCTTGTGACGTCACTTCCAGGTTGATGCACTTCGACATGGGAGGAGGCCGCGAAATGCAAAATTGAAAATCAATTATTTCCTATTGATAGCTGACAATGAGAGAAGATGATAACAGTGAAAGGTATGACAGTAACTCCAGTGAAAACAGACAACTAACGGAATCCATAAAACAATTAATTATAACGCAACAAGAAACAAATGAATTGTTAAGAAAGACGCGCGAAATACGCCAACAAGTATTGTGGCGTAATTATAGTATTTCAAACTGTGTGTAAAACATTCCAGCCCATAATTACCATGTCACTGTATTATTACCTTCATTATCATCATCATTATCATTATAATCAACATCATCTACGTAATCATCATCATCATTAACCTTATGAACGTATTCTTTACAATCATCATTAACATCATCATAGTCGCCGTCTTTGTCATTATCATCATCATCAAGAAAAAGAAGAACAACAACAGGTATATGAAGTTAATACGAGATTATATCTTTAATATCATTGAAGACATTTAGAATCCAGCGTTGTGTTTCGCGAACTCTTGATGTACTCGGAAACATTCAAAGTATACAGTAGTAATGATCAGGTGCATGACGTAATTTGCATTTCAGATAACCGCAACATGTCTTGCTTTTGCCTGGATAACACCTTTGACGAAAACGGTAACACTGAAATAAATATAAATGTTAAACTGAACAAAATGATCATCTGAATGCAAAGTAAAGTTTGTTGTATTTAACGACGCCTCTTGAGCACATTGATTTTTAACTTATCATCGGCTATTGGACGTCAAACATATCGTCATTCTGATATATTTATTTACAGGAAACCCGCTGCAATCACATAGGCTACTCTTTCCGATAAGCAGACAAGGGTCTTTCATATGCACTTTCCCACAGACACGACAGCAAATACCTTGGTCTTTGATGAACCAGTTGTGGATCACTGGTAGGAACGGAAATAAATCATCTGAATGTAGTGTAGTAAAGTAAATGAAATGAGTATGTATCTCATAACTTATGAATATGTGTTAAATTGGTACTTCCGATAGTTTTACCATGTTTTAACTGAATATTAATTAAATATCATTATAATTGTACCATCCGCACAGTGGTTTTATGCACACGTATATGTAAGGAGGTGAAGCTGTCACAAGAAGCGGTCACCACCTTCAGAAACTTCCTTTACGGATCGGCAATTTATATATAAACATGCTAAATCTGAATTTTCACCTACAGAAGTCTTGGTTACGGATATACATTGTATAGGTAAACATGTTAAAGTTGAACTTACACTCCAAGAAGCGTTTGCAGTGAAAGACGTCAGCACTAGCGCCAAAACCAGAAATACAATCAAATACTTCATTGTAGTCTGCTGAAAAAATAATTTTATCTTGATCATCATCGTCGTCCTCATCATCGTCATCATTATCAAAATCATCATCATCAAAACTGTTAGATTATTAAGTTACAACATTTGTGGGTAACAAGACACTGATTGACATAAGCTGTTTATTGTTTACACAGTTCTCAATTCCAGAAAGCCGGTACTGACTATATTTAGGAATTACGTTTCATACCAATAAGCAGAAAACTGCGTGACAAATGTTCTGAACGTTCACCATGGTAGTTTGTTTGGTTGGTTGTACATATTTTCGTGTTTATATTCAATTTAGATTAAAGCACGCTGTCCTGGGCACACAGCTCAGTTTTCTGTGTTGTCTATCCAGGACAGAGGTTAGTGTTAGTAATGTGGCTATTTTTATCGATAAGCAGCAAGGGATCTTTATTGTAGTCAGTATCCCACAGACAGAATACCACATAGCACGGCCTTTGATAAACCCGTTGTGGACCACTGGTCGGTGTTAGTGGTATACACCTACCCACTCAACTTTGCGGAGCACTCACTCTGGGTTAGAGCAGATACTGCGCCATCGAGGTCGGTTTTTATTTATTTGAGTCTCACTTTTTAAAATATAACAATAGTAAATTTATAATAATAAAACACAGGTATTAGAAAATAGGAAGGAAAACTTCTTACCTTGATAATGGACCGATACTTTTAGGCGTTTACAGTTGTGTGCATCTCACCCCATATCTCTCAAATTTATAGGAAACAAATTAATTTAAAACACTTTTATGTTAATTGTGTTGTACAAATCCTAATTATTAAGATAATTAACGTTGATAATTGACATGATACCATTCTTATCTATTAGTAGTAATAAAACTGCGAGATTAATGTTTTGCAAATGAGGATATCGTGTGTAACGAATGACTAAATAATAGCGTGATAATCTGAAAATAGTGTTATACATCACTGATTTCGTATATACTACTCGAAACAATAAACCTAAATGTAAAGTAATTTTTGCATATCGTGTAGATAATCATTGTGGTGAGCTCAGCAAATTGTTACACATGACTAAACTAGAAATTAATTAATCAAAATAATTAAAGGGTCACATATTTCCGAACATAAATTTCAAAAATTGTTTAATTTAATCTTGATTGACTTTTCATTACATATATCGGGCGATCTGGACCAAATATGGAGTGGGAGCGGGGTGTAGCTCAAGCAGTCGGTCATCGGAACGATTCTTCTTAGTAGACCTATTTGCAGTTTGGGCTATGTTCCGTTCCAACCAGTGGTCCAAGACCAAGGGCGAAAATCCGTTCCAGAAAGTGGGGGGACGGAACACACCCTTGTCCAAAAAGTGGGGAGACGGACCATCCCACTGCCCCTCCCCCCCCAACCTCCCACCATTATATACCACTTGTGTACTTCGGTATATTTGCGCTAAGACGACATGGTTTAAAGTGTTACATTGATACAATAAAGAGAAATAATGGTAAAGATTATTATTTAGGCATTATAATTTCACTGAAATGTTCAGTTTTTCTAAGCAAAAAGTGGGGGAGGGGGATAATTATATAGGCGTCCCACACTGTCAAAAAATTTACGCCCATACGCAGCACTGACCAGTTCACTGATCAGTTTCAGAAATGGTAGTGGTATTCAGTGGCAGATCCAGAAAATCTATTTGTGTAAAGAAACCTCCGATTCTTTAACATTTAAACGCATAATTCCACGGACCCTTTGACATAATTAATTTCCAAACAAAGAATTCATTTTAAATATAAATAAAAAAAATAAAAAAAATTCATCAAACTACTTACATAACCACAGCATCTTGCTTATTATCAGTATTTTAAAAATCATAATGAATTATGGTCATGGACCAATAAATCATTAACTCGACATGGAATTCCTTATACCATGGTTCAGGTAAAACATCTTTTGTGATATAAAAGCGATATCTAGTATAATAAATGCATGTAAGTTTCATTTGTAATTAATTTTTAGAGCACAAGGAACCATAAATTCCGTGAGAATATGCCTTTAACGTTAAAAAGAAAATTATAATAATGTTTTTAAAACCACAAAATTTAGGGGTGATGGCCTGGGCCCATAGGGTCCGCTAGTCCCCCCACTGGTATGGTTAAACAAAACAATTGTCTGTTTCTTCAGAAGTTAACAAGATAGCACGTTCATAAGTCATTTGTAAGCAAGAAACTCATTGTAATTATATATATATCGTGAATGAAAGAAGACATCTCTTAAATAAAGTTTATTTTAATACAGATATTTGTTGTGATATTTTATCAAGGACACTTTTCCTTGACAACAATTTTATCTATCAATACCAACCCCTAAAATTACCTGAGTCAATAGACAATGCCGTGAGGATTGCCACGGAGTTTTTGCTTCGGCACTTTTTTTGCCGTCCTTTCTTTTTCTTTTTTTTTGATTTTTAAAATTGATTATTGGTTATTGATTGGTATGCCAATCCCCGTCTGGATGTTCAGGACAATTGACCTCTTCGTTAGCCACGCCTCCCAAGTGAGATAACTGCAGGGGGGTGGGGGGGGGGGGGTGCGCACGCACACACCCTAAATCTGTCGAGGTCCGTAAATGCAAATTTGGATTGACGCTAATTTATTAGAATAACGTTAAAAGCGAAAATAAAACATTCGGGCAACCAGTGGTCCACAACTGGTTTATCAAAGGCCGTGGTATGTGCTCTCCTGTCTATGGGACAGTGCATATAAAAGACCCCTTGCTGCTTATCGGAAAGAGTAGCCAATGTGGCGGCAGCGGGT
>JAULBS010110171.1:0-48049 GCA_032355785.1 Symmetromphalus regularis | reverse complement strand
TCGTCTTAGCGCAAATATACCGAAGTACACAAGTGGTCTATAATGTTGAGGGGAGTGGGGGGGGGGGGGCGGGGGCAGCGGGATGGTCCGTCCCCTCCAATTTTTGGACAAGGATATGTTCCGTCCCCACCCCCACTTTCAAGAACGGATTTTCGCCTTGGTCTTAGACAAACAATCCAGCAAGTTGAGTTGTATGCCCTGCCCTATGACAGTGTATTTGTAACTTAACTGAAAATAAACACGAAAACAAGTTAAACGAAACAGTATGTGTTGAATATTGATTACATCTCATAAATAGTTTGTATGATTTTAAATTCAGTTATGTTACTGATGACGCAGTATAAACCATGTCACTGTGGCTGACATGGATCACTGATCACTGCGCAGTGAAATAATTAACAGTGGATCACTGGATGCTAGGTGCGTACACACTGAAAACTAGAAGAACATTTACCTATTTTTACCATCCAACAATAGCCAACGTTAATCAGCAGACTCATTTAGTTCGGCCAGGCCGTTCATCCATCTTTGAACTGTTGGTCGGAAATTAATTAGTGAATGGCCCACTGTTTAATAATGGACGACGCAGCAAGTATTAATACGTTACACGTATCACTTCGCAACCAGCATTTTGCGTTGTCTTCTAGCTATACTGACCGGCATCAGAAAACACTGGCTTTTGATGACATCACGCAAAGCGATGTCACTAGCGAAAACATTAGAACTTGGGGATTATTAAAATTATTACGACTGAATAGTTGTTAGTATTTGTAAAATGGTTGAGTGAGAATGTAAAAAAAAATTTTATACGGTTTTTATTTTAAAATTGTGAGGTAAAATTATTCTAATATCGATAAATATAGCAGATTCGATATGTATAGTCACTAAACACTAACGTTTGAAAAATTGTTTTACATTAGGTTTTATTTTCTTCCCTGATTAAATTTTGTTCAATGGTCTGTCGAAATAAAAATAAAATTGTCATACACATGTATATATTTTAGTCGATATTTTCAAAATAATGGTCAAGATAAGAAAACACAAATTGCCCGTTTATTGTTCACAATAGTACTATTGTTGTTTAAATTTTACAATATTTCATAACATTTTATTTTTTCACTTTCAAAGGATCACGAAAAAAGAAGAATGAAAAATCAAAATACCTTAAAATGTAATACCTACAAGTAATATAATATTAATATGTCAAATATAAGATTTTATATTGATAAATAAGTTCAGATTGCTTGATATATTTCAACAAAACTATATATTTAGGTATAAATATGCTACAGTGTCTAACACATCTATGGTCAAGACCGGATTTATAAAGGACCTGCCAGAAGGACACCCTTTATAAAAAAGAAGAATAATAATTATAAATTAGTTCTATTCATTCATTACAGTCCATTTTTTTTCTTCATGTAATTTAATTTCTACGTTAAAAGGCGCCTGAACCTGAAGTGCCCCGGACCCCCCAAGGTCTAAATCCGACCCTGTCTATGGTATTATTTCATTCATTCACTCTGTAAGAAGAAAAACAATTAGTAATACATTTCAAAACTTTTTGAAATCCATCCGGCATTGGTAGTGGTGGCTGGTAGGTACTGAGATCAAATCTCAGTCAAGTTATGGAATTTTTAGTATCAATACCCGTTCCAAACCAGAGTGAATGTTCCGCAAGGCTGAATGGGTGGTTGTACACCACTTGTACCGACCAGTGGTCCACAACTGGTTTATCAAAGACCATGGTATGTGCAGTCCTGTCTGTAGGAAAGTGTATATAAAAGATCCCTTGCTGCTGATCGGAAAGAGTATCATATGTGGCTGTGACGTGTGTACTCTAAAGAGCATGAGATACAAAACACCATATGTGTGACACATATAAGCAGCTGAATAACCAATTTGAATACTCATATTACTGGGTGTCATTAAACAAACAATCCTTTCCATTTCCTGAAATCGGCATATTTGAGCCTTCAAGAACTAATAACATCTAGTGTAGTGGAGTCACTTTCACATGATTTCCGAGGGACCGCACTTCGACAAAAGCATCTCACGGAATTGCAAGGTTAAAAGCCACTTATCACGATATCTATCGCTACATTAATATTAGGTGCAATTTCATCATTAATTATTCACATACCATGCTGATTCCCATTAAAGCAAGTGGAAGCAGCATTATATCAATATCCAGCGTGCCACATCTCTGCATGTATAGTTGAACCCCCTACTCAAGAATCATATGGAAGCACTCCGTACGAACATCTCATCGGATATGTTTGAAGATATAAAATAAATATTACATGCGTTTATAAAATGTCTCAGTCTAGATATTTAAAATATATACTGTGTGCATTTTGATTTTTTCTTTTCGAATGCCTTTATAAACTATTTTGGTTTTACGCACTCTGTGAATCCATTTGTTGCTATGGAAATGATAATGTATGTAGTTTTATGATATAACACATTTCCTCATAAAACAACAAACACAAATACAATTTCAAAGTTATATTTAAACCAATTAACCTGTCAACACAAATACAAACTCCCATAAGCATTTCATAATTTAAACTTAGTGAAACAAAAAAACATCACTATAAAAACAAAGTATGATCATTTAAACAAAGAGGGTAGTTTAAACAAACACGGTAGTTTAAACAAACACTAGTTTAAACAAACATTAGTTTAAACAAACATTAGTTTAAACAAACACTAGTTTAAACAAACATTAATTCAAACACACATTAGTTTAAACAAACACAGTAGTTTAAACAAACACTAGTTTAAACAAACATTAGTTTAAACAAACATTTGTTTAAACAAACACTAGTTTAAACAAACATTAATTCAAACACACATTAGTTTAAACAAACACAGTAGTTTAAGCAAACAGTAGTTTAAACAAAGAGTAGTTTAAACAAACACTAGTTTAAACAAACACGGTAGTTTAGACAAACACAGTAGTGTAAACAAACACGGCAGTTTAAACAAAGACAAATAATATAAACACAGGTAATCCGTATTTTTTCCTCTATAAGTATAATGTGTATGTTATCATTTTAAAATTAACATTATGACTCTTTATGAAATAAGTTTATACTCCTGTACATTATACATACTGTTAAAAAGGTACTTTTGGTGTGTATTATTCAATTCAGATGCATGCGTTGTTAAAAGTGCCTTTCTTTGAATTGTTCAGTATACCAAAATGGTCAATGACCGAATGATTATTTTTCAAAATGAAATATATTTACTATCACTTTTTAATAAGTTATTAACCGAAAGGGATTTACTGAGTGTTATGTATTCATATCAGTTGTCTTGGTGCACTCACTAGATCAGCAGCTGGTGTACCTTGTGATCTGCCAGGACTCAAACTACCCTACTCAGTATTTGGTAAGGAACACGTGTTCAGTATTAATTAAATCGCCAAATGATGAATACATATATAAAAACTGGATTTTGTTTTTAGATAAAACCATGCACTTTATTATTATGGATTTGTTTTTATTCCTATGGATATTTATAAACTTTATTATTTGAGAACCGTCATACACCAAGCGGTCGTGTGGTGCAACATGTATCGCAATAAGCTGTACATTTCATGTAACGTACAAACTGCTGTTTATTTACACGACATATATTCCAGTTTTATTACATGGTCCTTAACAAATGTTGAGTAGTATATACTGACGTCAAACCGACCATAATGCTACCAATGAAACCATATGTTTGCGCTGGACGTAGGTGGGCGACTATCAGCAAGTGCAAGTTGTTATTGTTAGGCGTTTTTAGTTCCACTGATGCCTTATGAACAGTGGGGCATCTGTTGAGAAGTTTGCAAACATCTTAAAACATGTACGAAACACCTGAAACAATAATCACAATCTCTCACGCGGTGAGGTGTGACCATTTTACCTTTCTCAAGATGAGTATTGGCATACTGCTTACACAAGCGCATGCCCATTATTTGTTTGTGTTATTATGTTATTACAATTGCAAAATACATGAACTTCAATGGTAGTATACAAACAGACAGGCTGGCAGGTAGGCAGAGAGTATAAAATAAAAAAGAGAATGATTGGTAGAGATATACATATAGAAAGATATGATAGCTTGAGAAAAAGGGTAATAGAAAGATAGATGGAGAAAACTGGAAACAATTAGAAACAGAAGGAAGGGAGAAATGAACCTCGAGACAGACAATTAAACGGAGTTTTCTCAATAGACATGTTGATCAATTCATTTATCTAATTGTTTATTTTCTCTGCACTTTCGTTATATAAGGTGTTTCATTTGCTCAGACAGGCATAAGAAAACTAGTCAGCACGGCTCACGGTCGATTAGTCTTTTCGATAGGTATGAGTAAATTTGGTGAAGTCGTGCGTTTAATGTCAAGAATGTTTTGTGTTCCTGCTATGCGCATTACAATATCCTGTTTGGTTCAAATCATATTTTATAAACGTCAGATTTAAAGTTGAGACGCCCACAAGTAGGCCTAGGCTATCATGTATTTGTTTGTTTATAAAGTAAACGTGTTTAGAGATGGATTGTTTACTGATCAGTACATTCTGTTGGTATTCTACAGTTTGTTATAGACTTCACACCACTACTGGTTCAGCTTCGTATTAGTAAAGTGATGGACGAAATTCATTTTCTATGAAAACAGTTTCAAATTTTCAAGATTAAAAAAAACAATATTGTAAACTTTTTTTTTTATCTACTATGTAATTCTATATATGTACATGAATTTAAAAAAAAATCACAAAGACATTAAATCATAATATTACAATCATAATGTTCGAATATGATAAAATGCATTTCTTTTATCTATTCCTCGTTTGTGAAAATCAAATATACATTATATCTGGTTAGAGGTTGAAAGAAAAAACAGTTTGCTTCGTATTGTAAAGGGATGTATTTTTAACATAATCATAATTATTATTACATCATTGTTCCAATACTGACATCATCAGTATTACGTTATGCAATTCAAAAAATGAGTTATCCCTAGAATGATACGAAGTCTTGTTGTCAGTCTACTTGTCTGATTAAAATAAGAATTTCCAATAAAACAGCAAGTTTTAACTTCTGCTGATTAGAACAATAACTCAACTCCTGGAGTTACTTATAACCTGACAATAAAATCACCATTAGATAAGATAAACAAAACGTTAAAAGATACTTAAATGTTAAGGTGAATCATAACATGACATTAGAATCAAAATGTAATTGCCAAGACATGACGTGACAAGAGAATCACAAATTGCATGAGAACGTGTTCCGTGTTATCGAGATCTGATATTGTCATCATATCAGAAATTAGAACGCGATATTTAAGAGCATTGTTGCTTCCGTACAGTTTCGCCTGAAGCTTTTAATGGTAGAACATGTCTAAAAGTGTTGTGTAACGTCTTGCAGTTAGACACGCTAGCACAGAGTACTGGCGAACGCCCAATCGATCGGTGGATTCGCTATCAAACGTCTAGAAGATTGCGACGAATTGATGTCTGAATTACGAGAACATTCGCTGTGCTAATCTCATTGAACTACGCTGTAAGTAGTTCGAGAGACTAGGTGCCCCTCAGACCATGCTGCGTCTACATCACACGCCATTTAGCCAGTCATTCACACATTTACATATGGTTGGGAGAAACGAGAGAAGAAATGTTACTTTTACGAGACACCGTTGCATTATTTAAATAGCAGTTATTACATGACCTAAATAAGGTAATTATCCCGCCCCTTCTCGCCTCAACTAAAATCTTTCAGACATTTATTTACCTAGGTTTAACAAAGAAAACAATAGTAATTATTACTAGTTATACAAATCCACACTACATTTAATACCAGGGCACTCAAACAAACAAACATTAAAAAAGAAACAAAATAAGGGAATCAAGGTACATATGGTCGTGTTCTAAACCGAACTCATGGGCACACTTCCCGAAATTTGTTTTGAAGAACTGATAACCTTTTTGGTACAGTGTGTAGCGTATTATTATTAAAAAAGCGCCTGAGCTGAAATATTTCGGGGTGGAGTGATAAGATTGTAAAAAAAAAAATCCACTCATGCACAATGTTTAAAATGCAACTATTATCAAAAATAAATATTTAAAATATAGCTGTCCTGGAGTTGTCTGTTAAAATGTTATTACACTGTTATCAGTAAAACATGAATGCACTGATATATGTGTATTTTGTTATCTCCACATCAAACATTTTGAACGTCAATTAACATGTGCTTTGGATTATGTCATTTCAGTATCACCTGTATAACCTACACGCGTCTCTGTGTGATAATTCTATTATAATTTCATAACAACCTTCACTATCCTGACCGTCACCTCAATGACCTATCTGTATGTAATATACTAGTAATTCATTTATATAACAATCTTCATTGTCCTGACAGTCATCTGGATCAGCTATCTGTGTATAATATAATTCATTTATATAACAATCTTCACTATCCTGACCGTCACCTCAATGACCTATCTGTATGTAATATACTAATAATTCATTTATATAACATTCTTAATTGTCCTGACCGTCATCTGGATGAGCTATCTGTGTGTAATGTACTAATAATTCATTTATATAACATTCTTAATTGTCCTGACCGTTACCTCAATGACCTATCTGTATGTAATATACTAGTAATTCATTTATATAACATTCTTAATTGTCCTGACCGTCACCTCAATGACCTATCTGTATGTAATGTACTAGTAATTCATTTATATAACAATCTTCATTGTCCTGATCGTCACCTCAATGACCTATCTGTATGTAATATACTACTAATTCATTTATATAACATTCTTCACTGTCCCGACCGTCACCTCAATGACCTATCTGTATGTAATGTACTAGTAATTCATTTATATAACAATCTTCATTGTCCTGACCGTCATCTGGATGAGCTATCTGTGTATAATATAATTCATTTATATAACAATTTTCATGGGATGGGTGTTCCAAGGAAAACTCTGATGTTAGAAAAGGTACAGATGGAAGCTGCTGGAGTAATTACTGGTATGCCCAAATTTGCCTTAAGATACTCATTATACACTGAAACAGGTTTAACAACACTTGCTGCAAGACGAAAAGCTAAAAAGTTATGTACAATGTTTAAAATAATAAAAAGAATGACTCCTGGCTTCTTAACTGATTGTATTCCACAAAGATTAAACCAAAAAGTTCCTTACAGATTAAGAAATGGGGAGAATATCTCGACTCATTTTGCTAGAACTAATATATTAAAATGTCATTTATGTATTCTTCAATTGATCTTTGGAACAATTTAAATCCACTAATAAGAAACTGTGAAACTATATCATCTGTCAAAAAAGCAATAACACCAAATGTAGACAAAATTCCATCTTATTTTTCTTGTGGTAAACGACCAATAAATATGTTACATACAAAACTAAGAAATGAATGCAGCATCTTAACCGCGGATCTCTACTAATGTGGACTTACTACCCATCTTGTAATTGTGGACACTATTTAGAAAACGTTATCCATTTTCTATTAGAATGTAAAAATTATGAACAACAGAGACTGGTTCTATGTAATTCATTACAACTTTTTCAACCAATAAACCTAAAATTATTATTATATGGAAAAAATACTTTAACTGATTTAAGTAACAAACATATATTCAAAAGTTTTGATTAGAATAAAATAAATGCAAATGTAAATGTCTATATTAATTTTATTGTCTTAGAGTGTGATGATGATTGAGTTATCTATCTACAAGTGACTTATCACCTTTTTCTTTTATATTCTTTTTGTATATTTAAGATTTCCTTTCCTCAATCTTGTTATTTTTGAAGTTTTTCTTTTATATTCTCTTTTTGTATATTTAAGATTTTCTTTCCTCAATCTTGTTATTTTTGTTGTTTTTCTTTTATTTGTTAGTTTATTGTAAATCATATATTCAATAATGTCATTGTAAATATATTGTTTGTATATATTTATAGGAGAGGATCCAGTAAGTTTTTGAACTTCTGTCCAATCCGTTTTCTGTTTAGAAAAAAACAGTTTTTCAATCAACAATTTTCATCGTCTGGATAGCATATGTATCTGTGTAATATAAGTTTGTTATAATTCTGCATTGTCCTCACCATCATATACTGGTAGACGACAAATCTCTTTTACAGCTGTCTTCACAGTCCCAACCACCTGGATGACCTGTGTGTAATTCATGTTTTTGTACAACAGTCTTCATTGTCTATTTCAGTGTAATAGAATTTATTCACTCAACGATCTCTACTGTTCTCATTAGCACCTGTATGACCTGTCTCTGTTTAATATAGTTTGCTTATAAATCTCCATTATCCTTACTGTCAAATGAAAAACAAACCTCTATAATGCCATTTACTTATACAACAATCTTAATTGTCCACACCGTCACATGGGCTACGTGTCTATGTGTACAATAATCTACAAATACAAGAGTCTTCATTGTCCTCACAGCCATTTTACTTACTTATTTTATATATAACATTCTTCATTGTTCTAACCGTTACGAGATGTATTACACTCAGATTTACGTCATTTACGTAACACCAGTATTTTTTTCTATTAAATATCGTCTTTATTATTTTCCTCAGATATCAATGGCAGTGTCAGATATAGACTTATGACCTTTATGCACTTGTGAAATATAAGCTTCAGTGATTGATGCACCGAGTTGCAAAAGCTGCAGGCTCTTCAATCGATATAAATGTATGTATAATGGATTCTGTACACCGACCACGGTGGTTTAGTCGTTACGCTGTAGGACTTAAGAGTGGTAGGTACTGGGATCAAATCTCAGTATATTTTTAAATCTCGATACTGGCTCCAACCCATAGTGGGTGTTCCGCAAGGGTATACACTGACCAGTGGTCCTTAACTGATTTATCGAAGGACAAGAGTGCCTCTCTGTCTGTGGGAAAACGCATATAAAATATCCTTTGCTTGTACTCGGAAAGCCAACAGACGTTTTCATTGTGGGGCACGTGCTGGTATTGTTGAAAGATTTCACAAAATATTAACGATCTGTTGTACAACACTATGATTCGCAGACAGTGGCGGATCTAGGCACTAATACATTTTGCGATATAAAAAAACATTATTATTATTATTTATAATTTTTCCTTTTTTTAACGTTAAAAATTCAATGATTCTTTAGCACCCCACCCCCGAAATGGATTTTCTGTATCTACCACTGTCAGAGATAATGCTTCTGTAAATTAATGTGCTGGGATGTCGTTAAAGGAACACTACTTTCTTCTTTATAAAAAATAATTTCCCAAGTGGAAGCACATCAAATAGTGTATCCTCGCGAACACAGCAAACACACGCTAGTAATGGCGGATCTAGGCAGGGACCCCAATGTCCCACCCTCCACCCTTAAATTTAGCGATTTATACAACTTTAATATATATACAGTAAAGTACTCGTACAAAGAGAATGCTTACAACAAACTATTGGATAGAACGAACTGATCTTAAAGTCCCGTTTTTCTCCCTATATAATAGTAACAAATTTTAATGTTTAGAACGAACCGTGTATAACGAATTAACTTATAAAACGATCCAAATATTTGTTCCCAATTGTCAACTTTAGTGTAAATTAGTGTGTATACAGCGAACCGGAAATATACCTAATTTTTTAAAAGTAATTTGCATCCTACCGATAAGCGGTATTATCGATAAAACAACGACACTTAAAACATCAATAAGTGAATGGCTGCCTATGTTTACTTTGAAACATGGTGTCAATTAAGAATTAAATTTGTGAACAATATATTCTCGTTTCGCTTACTAAATGTATTGTTGTATAACGGCCTGAGTGGAAGTAAACTTAGTCTTTGTTCCCACGTGTTAAGTCTATCTCGCTTCATTGCAGCTTCATTATCTTATCAACGGTATCCAACAAGAAGACTGACACGTGAAACTCACTACACTAAAGTACTCTAATTAGTGTTAATTAATCGGATATTGTGTTTGAGGTTGGGTAATACAAAACGTAAAGTTGATGTGTTCAACTCAATTGCCGACATTGTAACAGCTCTACAGGTTATGAGATCGACGCTCACGAAACAGACCAAAATTATCGACTTTGTTTCAAAACGTGAATGACTGAACCCTTATTTTATTCAAAATGTTTCATTTATGCATTTGTGCTAATAAATTAACTGTTGATGTTTTTTTAAATTCTTGTGTTTCAATTTGAATTATCCAAAATGGCGGCCAACTTTACTCTTTAACAAAATGTGTACAGCGAAATACTGCTATAACGAACCAATAGTCATAGTCCCTTGCAGTTCTTTGTAAGAGTACTTTACTGTACTGGTATCTTGTAGTGATTAAATAAAAATACATGTCAGCCTCAGTGGTCCTGTGATAGAACATCACATTCTCAAGCTGATGACAGTGGTTCAAAACCCATTGGAGGTTGGCTCATACTTGCCTACCTGTCACAATTTTCCAAATGTTTGACATCCAATAGCCGATGATTAATAAATCAATGTGCTCTAGAGGCGTTGTTAAACAAAACAAAAACAAAAATAGTAAAAATAAATAACAATGCACATACAGGGGTCCTGAAAGTACCAGTTTGGTTACCAAATACAAATGAAACAATGGAAGGAAGATTTTTAAAAATATAACCCATCAGGCATATACGAGTATCTCTGTATGAAGTTCAGTATTATTACAGGATTATATAATTATATATTTATTGAAGTTTGAAAAACTGATTACAGTTTTAGGCAGATAGATGCATTATGACTGGTAACAGACCAGCAAACTAGCAAAGCAGTTTCCATTTTGGTACTACAGATTAAAGTTAGTGTACTGACAGAAAGAAACCAGGATACCATACATTCCATCTTTCAACTCCAAGGCTGCTCTTCTGATGATCTTTTCCCTCATAATTGCTGCAGCATCATGTGGTACTGGTTCATCTTTTGATTTAGCAAATGATACTCGCTGAATACAAAAACAAACAGAAATTTGTTAACTTTCAATGAAACACTTTAACATGTAATAGTATGTATGCAGGCACTAATCTAGCCGGTGAAATGTATTGTTTTCGTCAAAAATTGGCTGAAGTCGCTGACTTGTTAGCCATAGTGAGAAGTCGAAGTTGCCGTAATATTTTGCTCAAAGTAAAGTGAAAAACAAATCCCAATAACTAACGTCTGACAGTGACACCAATTTGTGATGTCAATCCAAAAAAAACCAATCTAACTAGCCTTTACACACAAACAAGTAACAAATCTTGCATGACACGTGTTTATTGTCCCCTGTCAATGACCGGCTATTTCTGGTAACACAGAATAGACCGTGTCGATCTTTGTTCGGTTACGTAATATGAACAAGAATACCAATTACTTTGCTAGAGATGCATTTATAAAATGTGTCACCTGTTGATTCAGTGCCAGTGTTCAAAGTCATTGGAGATTGGTCTGCATGCTCGCTTTTAATTTAGTTTTGCTAAAATACACACCGCAACATGGTCACGTGGTCTACTGATTAAATTTCAATAGTTTCTAAGACAGTGGTTTTGACTGGTTGATTGCTATTCTATTGGCGTTTCCTTTGGAAACTGGTTTTTTTTGCAGTAAATAATTATGTTGTGATTTTGGCAACTACAAAGATTACGCAGTTTCAATAGCATATCTATTCAAATAATATGGTTGTTGATTCTATTTATTGTATTATTAAATTTCAATTTAAAATAATTGTCTGGTGATTGTGGAAAATGTAACAAGAACATGTTTTTGATTATGTGTGCAAAACGTGTAGACGTTACAAAATGGAGATAAAGGATAGGGTTCAGACGTTTCCCCACCAAATAATTTTAAAAAATAAAATAAAATATTAAAACAATGTTTAACAGATGATTTTTTTGTTAAAATATAAAAAAATAATTTTTTTAATCTCCCTTGAAAAAAAGGTCATAGGCATACATGAGAAAAAACACACAAAAAACAACAACACATTAATGTATTTTGTTTTTGCTAGGTTCACTTCTCCCATTTTTGTCAAACTTCTCCCATTTTTATCAAACTTCTCCCATTTGTTATGGGAAGGGAGAAGTCACTTCTCCCACTTTTTCTATCCTAGATTAGTGCCTGCAAATATTATCTATACTTTAGTTGACAAGAAATACCATAATTTTTGTTTAACACTTCTAGAGCATATTAATTATCGGCTATCGGAGGTCAAAAATTTAATATTTGGATCACTGTCTTCAGTTTAAGACTCCAATGTTTTACCATTGAACCACTGAGGCTACCATAAATATTGCAAAGAACAACAAGGTTAATAATACTAAATGTAGGCCTATATTTGTTGAATAAAGCTGGTAAAAGAATCTTATGAGATTTTCTTTGGTTGCGTTCAATTTGATTTTAATCACAGACAATACATCCAGACATTTTATTATTTAAGTGATTATTTCAAATACTATTTATTTCATGGACTGGAATGTGAACAAGTGTCAACAGTTTGTACAAGGTATTTTTGCAGTCAAACAAGCTGACCATAGGTCAGATAATGTTTGAGGAACCAAATTTTTCTTTTTCACAAACATTCCAATAAATCATTCCATCTGCCTTTGTTTAGGATAGGCCTACAATTTCCTCTGTGTCTGGATCAATGTCGATGTCAAAGAAACATGGCCGCGTTGGAAGACCAGGCATGGTACTCATCTGAAACAGAACATCATGGGAAATTAACTATTCTGATTTTTAATTAACACAAACATATTGTTAAAAAGTTTAAAATATTTTTTTATTTCAGTTTAACATGGATTTTCATCCATAAGGGGAAAAAAGGAAAAGGATTTTTTTCAAACTTTAATATTAACTGAAGAAAAAAATGACAGCAAAGATCTGGCCTCTTTACTTTGTGTTGCCATTGTAATAACCATAGCAACAACAAAGTGTCATACTAAATATATTATAAAATACATCCTCATTGTATTATACCCTTGCAATAAAAGAAAACTTTCTGCAGTAGATTAAAATTAGGAGGCTATAATTTGTGTATTTCACATAAAATAGCAAGTATTGCATTTTTGGCAAAACTTTTAAAATACAATTTTTATGGCTTGTTTGGCAAACAGTATTCTTAATTTTCAAATATTCAACAAAATGCTTACTGTTCCAATGAGAGGGTATATGAAACCTGCACCAATGCTAGCACGAGCCTCTCTGATGGGAAGTGTGAAACCAGTTGGACGTCCTTTTAGTGTCGGATCATGAGACAGCGACAGGTGGGTCTTTGCCATGCAGATTGGCAAATCATTAAAGCCCTCAAAGATGAAATATAATTAATGAAGCATTATAACAAAAACTAATCCTATTTTTCATTGGATAATTTCTGTTGGAATAGTTTTTAAAATTCTGAAAAAAACTAATGCTGTATTTCAGAATAGACGTTCTGCTTTCGCATAGGCTACTCTTTTCAGTTGGTAACAAGGAGCGTGTCAACCAGGTGCTCTACTATTGAGAAACATCCAAACCCAATGTCCCCTATCTTGGACCCTCCAACAGGGCTCGGAGGATTGATCCCTATGAAGCCCTTGGAAGTGTCCCAGGAAAGCAAGACTAAACTTTCATTAAATGTTGGCTTGTTGATACCCTATAATCACAACCAACTCCATCAATACAATTTACATTCTATTCCAATCATCAAATGAACTGTCACCTGTCTCTTGTATCGTTCTATCTGCTCCTGGGCCATGGGTTCCAACTCGATGTCATCTGCTCCATAGATCTCTTTGGCTATTATTCGGATCTTTTCTTCAATTGGCAGCTAAAACCAAATATTTATATAATTTTACAATTTCAAAGACATGATTAAAAAAAAACACCTCAAATTGAACATGTTTTTTTTAGCTAAAACACTGAAAGATGTGTGATAAAAAAAAAGATTCAAAATGTAATCATTTTACTTCAAACCTTTAATTTTGGAATTTTCAGTTATTATGGCAACCATTAAAAAAAATCTTTTCTCAGATGAATAATTAAACGGCTAACAGCATATTATATCCAAACATCATCTCAAGTCAACTAATTTTATGGCTGCTACCATTCCAGATCTCTTCTGGCTATAACACAATGACATCAAACAAATAAGTAAGACTGATAAACAAAAACAAATTAAGTATCTCACTGATGAAAAAAAATGTATTCGAAAAAAATAGTTTCTTTTAAAAGCTTAATGAGTTGTGGGTGGAATCCACAAAAAACACCAAGTAAATAGGAGGAAACTCGACTGGTTTTATTTGGCACATAATATTTAAAGTTCTTAATTACCGTCACATCATAAAGGAATCTGAAGTTACTTGGTTGCTGTGTAGCTCTATCCACTGCTTCTGCCAACATGGCCGCCCCAGCCCCGCCCTGTGAGAAATGTCGGCAGATTACAGCATCAAATGCACCTGCCTCCTTAGCTTTCTGTTGAACAAGTTCCAATTCCGACTGGGTGTCGGTTCTGTGCAAAATAAAAACAGTAAAATAAAATGCAGTGTATAGTCCCAAACTGCCTTATAAAACAAGGAAAATGGTTTAATCAGAAACTCTTCAAGGCAGCATATATCGTTAATCCTGTCTGGTTTACACCATCTTGTGTATTATTAAATATATATTTGTTAGCTGAGGTGTCTTCTTTTATATGAAATGAAGTGAATAAATTTTCGTTTTACTAGCTTAAAATAAATTTATCTCATTTATTTGGCTTGGATTTAAACAATCATAACAATTTAAAACCAAACAGCCTTATTGTAAGTGTATTTTTAGTTAGATATTTTAACTCTTTTGGAAAAAAAACCCAACTGTTGCACATCAATTATAAAATTTGAATTATTAATGTTTGACATGGTAAATGTGTAACAAATTAAATGTACTAATGCAAAAGTCCAATATTTCACTGGCTTTGTTAAAGGATAATTTACAGTAGTCTATCTTAATATGAAAGAAATGTAATTTTTTTAAAATATGCTTCAATAAAGAAACCGTTAAGACTAGAACTACGAAACGACTAGAACTACCAAAACTATTACTCACACAAAGGTATTTACAGCTACAACTACAGGAACACCAAATTTGTTTGCATTCTCAATCTGCTTTGTCATGTTACAACAGCCTGCACTCAGCAGTTCGAGATTCTGTAATAAAACAAAGTGCAGGATTTTTATATTCATAATCTAGAACAATTTCTACTTGGTTTTTTATTCACATTTTTGATGGCATGATGTATTGGTCACCTGGATGTGGCCATCAAGTTTGCCATCTTCTGAAGGTCATTAAAGTGTCAAGTTGATCTCAAAAGGTGATGGATTCAGAGAAATATTCAAATTATGAGATGGACGAAGAACTATTGATTCATGATGCTGTATAAAATAATAAAGAACAAAACTATGTTTTGAAATGAAGAAAAACTAGTGATAAAATGATATTCCCCAAGTTTACCATCTTATTGACAGTTAATATTTTATTATATGGTTGTAAAACACAATTCTCATTTTTATGTCTTGCAGAAAGCAAAAATTTAACAAAACCTGCCCTAGACTAAATTATGATGTATACTGATTTCAGTGATTACAACTAGAAATATATTAAAAAGAAATAATGTTTAAATTGATGACACAAGTAAAATACATTATTACCCATGTGGCTCAACATATCAAAGTGTTACATCCTAGTACTACGTCATACTGGGACATAAAACTTTTGATGTCATACACGTTATATTATTTCGCATAGTTTCTTTCTAAAAAAGGAAAACGATTGGTTTCATTTTTGTTGTTCATTTTTAACTTAAAATTGATAATGGGTAATAAATAGGATATTAAACTTGCTTCCATTTCGCTTATGAAAAAAAATTCATTGTCACTCACTGAAGATCATCACAACTGAAAATTATTTCTCTCAGGACATAAATATGATCCGAAATGGAAACTCATCTAATATCCTATAATTATAATACAGCTGGATTTTTCTTTTTGGATTTATTTGAGACAAATGTACAATGTTTGCAGAACCAGCAGGAACACTTTTATTATTGTGACAACAAAGAACAAATCACAGAGTGAAGGAAAAGGTAAGACGCTGACAAACCTCATCTGTGTAGGCTTTAGGCAATGGAACTCCAGCTGTGACTGTCGGCCCACCGCCATGCATCTTGAGAGCTCTCACCGTAGCAACCAGAACAACAGCATTGGGAACCAACCCTGAGTAGCGACATTTTATGTTGAAAAACTTCTCCATTCCAATATCAGCTCCAAATCCTGCTTCAGTTACTGAATAAAAATGCAATAACTAACTGTTCATGGGTGAATTACTTTAATATTAATAAATGTTATATCTGAAAACTTAAAGAGATCTTATGTAAAAAAAAATATTGTAATGATAAGGCCAATACTGTAAATCATGAAATTAACATGTCCCTAAATTAATGTAACCGATTGTGATCAGACAAAATGAAATTAGTGCGAGTACCACCTGTAGCAGCAGCCTGTATTCTTTAAACAACTTGTAAGCAAACGTTTGTCTTCTAAGATGGACCACAAATGTTTATATCTTTCAATTATAAAGTTTCAGTTAATTAAAGGGTGGGGAAACATGGTGACTAGTAATCTGTTTAGCCTTCTAAACCCCCACACAGATTGAATTTCTCACTTAGGTATATTCTGTCAACAATAATAGAAATTTCCCTGAACAATGTCTTACCAACAAACCCTTTTTCTCCTACTAATTTCAGTGCTATTTTATCAGCAAGTATAGATGAGTTTCCGTGAGCAATGTTTGCAAATGGCCCAGCATGCACAAACACTGGAGTTCCCTGTAATAAACATGGTCACGATTTAGCATGAAAAACACAAATAGAATGTCCAAATTGGTTTTCTTTTGTTAGTGTGAATGAAAACAAATTTAGACAATCATTTTAAACATTTGCTACCTCAGTAGTTCCTAAACCGAGGGGATTGGCAATTTCTATGTTATCTTACAATACTTAGTAAGAACAATTCAAAATAAATCTGTCATCACCAACCACAAAAAATACCTGGTAAAATTATCTAAAGAAAAGTTTCTTTTATTTAACGATGCCTCAAGAGCACATTGATTTTTATCTTATCATCGGCTATTGGATGTCAAACTTTTGGTCATTCTGACATATTTCTTTAGAGGAAACCTGCTGCCACCAAATGGGCTACTCTTTTCAATAAACAACCATGGATCTTTTATATATGCACTTTCCCATGGACAGGACAGCACATACAAAGGCCTTTGATGAACCAGTTCTGGACCACTGGTTGGAACGAAAAATAGCCCAAACAGCAAATTGGTCTACTAATGGTAAAATTATCTTTTCTTACACCCTACTTAAATAATTTCATTAAAATACCTCAAGAGTCTGCATCAGATTTGGTCGGATGGCATCCTTCATCAAGACTGCTAAAGCACCACTTACTCCCTGCAACAAACAAACAAGTGGCTATAGGACAATATTTAAATTAAAACAGAATACTTAGTTAAGACTTATAGCCTTTTAAGCATATTCAGTGATATTTAGTAGGTCAATGTGATGCAGTCAATAACAATCTGGTACCATAATTATTACTTGTACACTTTTTTTAGTTGTGAGAAAAATATGAATTAAAATGTAATACACACATAAGACTTATTATCGTTTAAGTATATTCAGTGATATTTAAACAATAATTGATAATTCAACTGACCAAGTCATCTGCAGTAATGGGATCACCAGCTTTGCTAGAAGCCACGACCATGGCTCCTAGTCTTTCTCTCATATCGTGCAGGCTGGTCGTCAGTGCCAATACGGCCATAATTTCACTTGCTACTGCGATATCAAACTGTGTCTGTAAAGAAAGAGAAAACCCACATTGGAAATTACTAAATCTTACTATAAACATTATTCATTCATAATCACAATATAAACTGTATGAGAAAGCCTCCATTTCATGTATGATTTGCCTAATTAATTGGATTAATCAAAAGTAACATATAAAATACACTCTGTTCTATCAACATAGAATATTCCACTAATGCTTGATGGATCAGATTTGAAATATTTTCAATCAAATATTTATGTAAATTTAATTAATTTAATTAGGAGTTTTGTGTTTGATAAGGTAGACTTCCTAGAGATCAATTATTCTCTTTCTCATTATTTAAAATTTATACTGCAATTCTTACAATGAAATAGTACCAAATCAACTCACCTCCCTTGTTTTTCCCTTTTCCTGAGGTCCTTGACCAATTGTGATTTTCCGAAGAAATCGATCATTCGTATCCATCACTATAAACAAATTTTAAATGTTATTCCTATCTTGGTAACCTATAATTTGTTAGCATGCATGCCCAAACCAAGAACATATTATCCTGCACTGAACAGATATATTTATAATGGCGGCATAGTATTGTAGTGTATTCTGGATTCACTTTGGACTGACAAAATGTGTTTGTTTAAAAAAAATTACAGTTCAGACAAAATTCATCCAGTGTTATGGTTCTTTGTGATTTTTCTAAATCTGAAAATAATCTATGTTTATTGCACTGGGATCAAATTGACAATGCCAAGGTTGGGAAGCCTGGCATCATTGACTTACATTTTATAACATCAAAATTTAACAGTTATTAATTATTTATAAATAAACATATTCACATTGATCTGAGGGTAAAGAGAGAAAAAGAGATAGGAAAGAAGAAATCAATGATTACATACATAATTCTGAATAAAACAAGAAAAGAACATATTAAAGAAAGCAAGTAATCAGAATGAGAGTGTAACTATATAAAACAAAACTAATAAAATGTGTTGTATTACCAAACCTGGTAAGTGCAAAATTGGAATATCTGTAGATAGTGAAATAAAGTGCATGTTTGAGGGGAAGTTATAAGATATGCCACTGAATTATATGATATTAAGACTTATAATCCACTTTGAATTAAACACTCAGCACCGTACATCAAACATATTATGTATTTATCACAATTCTGTGCTATTTCTCTAAATTTAATAGAGAAAGTTGTATTTATTATTTCCATACCTCTCTGCCATGTAATGGTTTCTGCATCAAAGTCCAAGCGTACAAACTTCTTTATTTCCTCAGCAGTCAGTTCACTTGGGTTCGTTTTGGTAATTCCCCATTTCTGCAAACAAAACAAGATTACAAAGACATATACCAAGTACTTTTATTCTGAGGAATCATGCGTTCCAAGCTAAATATGATCATCTAGAAAGAAGTGAAGAGGTGATTTCCAAAATGGCTGTTTCTGTTGCTGATTACAGCATAGCATGGTTATTCATCATGGTAATCATTATTCGTATTTGCAAAAGTCATTCCCCTTTTCAAAATCACTTATTTTCATATGTCAAGTTAATTCCCTAAACATTTGTCATGGATCCTACTACACAATCCTCTATGGTAAATAATTGCAGGCCCTATGCTTATAAACATTTTAAAGTCTGGGCTTAGGCTTTTACAACTCATACAAATAACATGCAGAAATTTAGAGTCATTAAGTTTGGAATTTTTACGTTTTCGAAGCATTCTAAGGGCCTGGTTTAATTTAGTCCTGTTAGGATGACTATTATTTATGAGTGGACAAAAACCTGCAGTCTTCTGAACTGTATCTTGCAGAATTCTCGCTTTCCTTTCTTCTCTGGGACGAGTCTCTTGTAGAGAGCTTCGTCTGTCTGGGTTCCCTCGTGGAACATCCGTGCCTCGATGGCTGCCGCTAGGAGATTGTTAGCTGCAGTGATTGCATGAATGTCACCCGTCAGGTGCAGGTTAAATTCCTCCATAGGAATCACTTGTGAATACCCACCACCTGCAGCTCCACCTACAATAATTATACATAATTAACTATCTTCCAAAATCTCGTCTGCTATAATCCAAACAGCATATCAAAATGTCTGGCAGTAAAAACTTTTAAAAATTTGGTGCCCCTTTTACTCATCTGTTTTTATATTTTTATTATTTTCTAAAATACTTTCTAAATAATGGTTGTAAGGAGGAAATAATATCCAAGGATTCTAAGAGTCAATGGATCTGTAAACTCGCTAATAAAGTGAAATGCAAACATTATTTATATATATATATTAGTTAATTTAAATAGAAATACCAATTCTTCAAGTTGCACATCTACAGGCACAACTCTAATAAAATTTGGTAAACTTTATAACCTAAAAGTTGTTGATGATCACCTAAATGTGTAAGATGTTGCTGTCAGCACATAAAGTAACTAATATGTCTTAATGATGACTTTTATTGAGCATTCACCTTTTATTCCAAATGTAGGTCCTTGTGATGGTTGCCGACAACAAGCAAACACATTCTTGTGTAGATTGGATCCCAGAGCTTGCGCTAATCCTATAAGTGTCGTACTCTTGCCTTCACCCAGAGGAGTCGGGGTAATCCTGCAATTTTCACATTCTGTAGTCATTTAGCCAGTAGAAACAAAAACAACATATCCCCCACCCTCCCATTAATATATAATCTGTTGTAACTAACAAAAGAAACCAACATTATAAGAACTCAACAAATTTTATCCAAAATATATCATTAGTCTGGCCCCATGTTAGTAAGTCTCGTATGTAATTTGTATGGCATTACTATGATTCTAAAATCTTCTGACTCTAGGGAAAGTATCCAGTTTGATAAGCATCGGCCCATGTAAAATTTCTCCCTCTCCAAATACCAAGAATTCATCTATCTCATTATCAATTGTTTGAAATCAATACTGTAATTTCATACATAATGAAAAGGAAATTAACAAAAATTAAAGACTCTCAAAATATACACTCCAAAAATCCCTGAACTCAAAATATACTCCAATACAAAAATAGAAATAATTTTTTGAAATTGCTAATATGTTAAGGGATATAACTCTAAATTATTTTGGTTAGTAGCACAATTCTAAACCACAAAATACTGTTCTGTTAAAGTTCATAATTTGTAAATCCAATTAAATATCTTATTATACATGCAGAATGGAATAATTAGAGATGTTTTGATTCAAAGTGATAAATGTTTCAGTGATTTCAAACTTTCCTTACCCTGTAACAACAACATATCGCCCACCCGTCTGCTGCTTGAGCCGATCTAAGACTCTGAGGGAAACTTTCGCTTTTTTATTTCCATACAGATCCACTTCTTCTGACAGCAAGTTGATTTCCTTAGCAAGCAGAGCAATGTCTTTTGGTGTCTGAGACTGAGCAATATCTATGTCACTGAAAATAAAAGTCACGATCAAATAAAAGTACACACAGCAGGATTTGAATACATGCACATACACTCACGTCGTATTTGAAATTTAGGCCTAATTTGAACACATGCACATAATAATAATTTGAAATTTAGACCCAATTCGAACACATGCACATATACTCACATATTATTTGAAATTTAGACCTAATTTGAACACATACACTAGAACATTATTTGAAATTTAGACCCAATTCAAACACATGCACTCAAATAGTATTTGAAATTTAGATTAAATTCAAACATATCATCATCGAGAAACCAGGCGTTAAGGATTCAGGTATACAGACTTTGGAACATCCACATGAACGAAATCTCATATAGCTATAGTTAATCCCGAGTACCATCGAACACTGAGTTTTAAAGGCTATGTAATTCAAATTCATGGTATATTTTATAACTGAAAAGTCTTCTAAATCCAGAATTTGGATAAATGAGGGTAACTATTAACCACATAAAAATGAAAAGCTATTAATGAATGCCAGTTCAAAGCAGAGGGATAAGAGAAGTGATTCGGCAATCCAAATTTTGAAGATTATATGTGATTTTTGCACAATTTTGAAGATTACATG
This sequence comes from Symmetromphalus regularis, assembly GCA_032355785.1. NCBI lineage: Eukaryota > Metazoa > Mollusca > Gastropoda > Neomphalida > Neomphalidae > Symmetromphalus > Symmetromphalus regularis. The sequence continues at coordinate 26,174 of JAULBS010110171.1, read as the reverse complement.
TGTTTTTTACAACAATTTTGTGTGAGACGTGTGTTTAGTTTGCAACCATTGTCATCTTTCAACTAAGTTTTGTTACTTTCAGTTGTGCATTTTTATCTAAATGAGTATGATGACAACAAGTACAGTTAATTTATTGATTTATGCCTTAGTGTAGCACCCAGGAGAAGATGTACTGGGAGGTGGGAGGAAATGCAGTCAAAATGTGTTTGGTTCTCATGTATGTAACATAGATGCCATATTTTGAACTCTATGTTACATAATGGACAACTTTTTTAGAGACCAACCCGTATAGTTTCCTTGGTTTTGTCACCTAGGTCTTATACATGTACAGAGAATTGAACACTGTTTTTCTCGGTTTAATTGTCACATGGAGGTAGCAAGTTTTGTTATAACACTCTTCAATTAGAAATAACTATAGACATTATACATGTGTACTTCTAATTCTACATTCAGATAGTTCAAAACTTCATTATTAATAAAACATTTTACAAGATTAATTAAGCATTCATCATTTTAATTGTTCTGTCTAATCAGTCTCTATATAATGAAAGAACAATTAAATACTAGTTAGTTATTGTGATACCTTGGGACCGGATCTTTTAAATGGAGAGGAAGGAAAGTAATATTCCAGTTTCCAGATTGCTGAAAAATAGTTGAAGATAATGAACACACAACAACACTATTTACAGTAAATGTATATATTTAAACCTCAGACTGATCTGTTTGAAATAATAGAGGTTGAAACATTCCACAGTATCATAAAGCAAGGTAGAAATTTGGACAATTCCACCAGTCTGGGGGACTAGTAACATAAACAAGTTAAAAGTCTCAATATATTGACTGCAAACATGTGACTAAAAATGTATATAAATGTACCAACATTTCTAGTCCATTCTGAGAAGACAAACCCCTGTATATTGATCATACACAGAGCAATTCTAAAGAAAAGTGTGGACTAACATCTTTTAACTTTCCCAGTGATTTTTAGAGGTCTCAGGCGAGCAATTCTAAAGAAAAGTGTGGACTAACATCTTTTAACTTTCCCCAGCGATTTTTACAGGTATCAGGCGAGCAATTCTAAAGAAAAGTGTGGACTAACATCTTTTAACTTTTCCCAGTGATTTTTACAGGTCTCAGGCGAGCAATTCTAAAGAAAAGTGTGGACTAACATCTTTTAACTTTCCCAAGTGATTTTTACAGGTCTCAGGCAAGCAATTCTAAAGAAAAGTGTGGACTAACATCTTTTAACTTTCCCAAGTGATTTTTACAGGTCTCAGGCAAGAGGGGAAATGTTCATTTATATTACCAAACATTATAATTAGAATACAACCAATTTCAGTTATATGACAACAATTATAACATAAATATCTTACACTTATAAATGGTCTTTTTAATATGGAAAGATTTGTGTGGCACCTTGAGATTTCAAGTTCTACATGTTTCCAAGCAAGAAATTAATGTTTATCTGACAACACCACAGCACATTAATAGGTGTTGAATATATGGTGTGTGAAACTCATGATCTATAGAAGAAACAGGCTACTCATTTAAGTTAGCAGATAAGGTTTTTATATGGACTTTCCCAGATTTCCAAGCTTTGGTTCACCAGTTATGGACAAGTGAACAGAATGGTTCCACTAAAGGGGATTGATATGACAACCCATCACACCTCAGGCAGACATTCTGCCTCTAAGCTACATCTCACTTCCCCCTGTTTACTAGAATAAAAGAGGTGAATAAACCTGAAACTGTTCCATAGCTCTCTTGGCTTGTTCCACTGTGTTTTGAAGCAGCATGGCGACCGTCATTGGCCCCACTCCACCAGGAACTGGGGTGATCCATGAAGCTACTTCCTTAGCCGTACTGTACTCGACGTCACCAACGAGTCGTGTACCAGACTTCTTACTAGCATCTGATACAGAAATACAGTCAAACCTGTCACAAAGACCACTCAGTGTAACAGCCATTATATATAAAAGTTACTTTAGACAGGGCCCCTCATAATACAAATGAATATATTTCAACCTCTATATAAAAGTCAAATGTTCAGTTGTGTTGAACTTAAGTTAATTGATCATTTGTAAAAACAAGGTCAGAAAGAAAATTTTGGAGAGGTTTACAAAGATATTTTAAAGATTTTTAATGTTGGATGTCTTGTATTATTTATCACTGTGTGGTGATCTGCAAGTTTTGACATACTTTGGAATACATTGATTATAACATTTACTTGCATGTCATTGAGTAAAGACATGTTTTCATGTCCACCATTCTGAATCAAATTTAGATGGAAGTGTAAAATTTATACAGAATTCCTCATGAGTCAGGAATTCCTGGAAACATTAGTACCTGTTAATCAGAAATCTTTCACAATGTTCAGTTGAAAAATTATTTTAGTGACAGTTCAGTCAGGTTTGACTATTTGTTTCTTTTAGACATTTCTACTTAGAAATGACTTGATCATTAACTTACATATCCCAAAATACTTAGTCCTAAGAACAAATATAATCTGTACAATGTTGTACCTGGAATGGAACTTATTCCACAATCTATCACAACACATCCTGGTTTAATCCAATCTCCTTTCACCATTTCTGGTTTACCAATGGCCACCACCAAAATGTCTGCATTTTGAACCTAACAAGTATAAGAAAATATTTTATACGTAAGTTACATGCATAAAACAAATTCTAAGTTTTACAGTGATTTGTATTATTATGTGTGATGTATACTAGCGTATCATTTTTATTTCATTAGTGAAATGGCTGTTGTTTCACCATTTAAAATAATTTGTGTGCATGTGATCTTTAAATGCTAAAACGTAAAAAGATTTCATAACTGCATAACAAATATTTACTACCGTAAAACATATGCCTTGCCAAATAGTACAGATTTGATTAGCAAATCTCAATTTTTGCGTTGCAAAATGTGATGCAATACAGCTTATATCAAGCATGTAAAAATCAAAGATAAAAGGTTTGGTTTCATCCAAATTTTGGTTCTTGGAAGCTTTTCACTAGAAATGATGTTTTTTTTCACAAACACATTTCACATGATCAAAAAAAAATTCTCTGAAATTTGTTTTTAATCTGCAACTGGTGAATTCTACGAGTGATACAGCCAGCCCAGTATTTAATGTTAATTTTTAGAAAGACCTCTCAAATTTGTTTTTAATCTACAAGTGGTGAATTTTACAAGTGATTGATCCAGCCCAATATTTAATTTTAATTTTTAGAAACACCTCAGAAATTAGTTTTTAATCTTCAAGTGGTGAATTTTACAAGTGACAGAGCTAGCCCAGTACTGAATGCTAATGTTTGACATACCTCGGCTTTGAGATCAGCTGTTCTCGAATGACACTGAGTGACTGTAGCGTGGTTCCACAACAACAGGTCGGCCACAGGAGCGCCAACTATCTTACTGCGTCCCAACACCACAGCCTTCTTCCCCTTTATCTCAATTCCTAAAATAATCAGTTGTACACTGTTATACACAGGAAAGTGACACCACAGCCTTCTTCCCCTTTATCTCAATTCCTAAAATAATCAGTTGTACAGCATTATACAGGAAAGTGACACCACAGCCTTCTTCCCCTTTATCTCAATTCCTAAAATAATCAGTTGTACAGTGTTATAAAGGAAAGTGACACCACAGCCTTCTTCCCCTTTATCTCAATTCCTAAAACAATCCGTTGTACAGTGTTATACAGGAAAGTGACACCACAGCCTTCTTCCCCTTTATCTCAATTCCTAAAATAATCCGTTGTACAGCATTATACAGGAAAGTGACACCACAGCCTTCTTCCATGTTATCTCAAAATTCCTAAAATAATCCACTGTACAGCGTTATACAGGAAAGTGACACCACAGCCTTCTTCCCCTTTATCTCAATTCCTAAAATAATCAGTTGAACAGTGTTATACAGGAAAGTGACACCACAGCCTTCTTCCCCTTTATCTCAATTCTTAAAACAATCCGTTGTACAGCCTTATACAGGAAAGTGACACCACAGCCTTCTTCCCCTTTATCTCAATTCCTAAAACAATCCGTTGTACACTGTTATACAGAAAAGTTACCACACAAACAAGGCTCACCAATGTTTTTTTTACACACTGGTTACAACATTCAGTATTTGACTAATCAAATTTTGTTTAGGTTTGCAACATTTCAAATTTTATTTTGAAATAAAATATTCGAAATATTTTAAAATTGGTTTAGTAAAATTGTTAACATGGTAACTCCTGCATAAAAACATAACCAACAGGTCAGTTTATGTAATGAAAACATATCTTCTGATGGAATTAACCACAAACATACATCACAAATGCTATCAATAGATAATTTTACAGAAACGTTGCCATTTGTCAAAGTGAAATTGAACTGATTAATGACACCCCAGCATTAAAAGAACAATCAACTATTGGGCACCATTCAAAGATTTATATGAAATATATTAATGAAAAGTGTTGATTAAAATTACACCATGGTTAAAATATATTATACATTATTTTAAAGTGCAGTAATAAATTTGTCACACATTATACCTGTTCTTCTGATGAGATCAAGACAACCCCTTGGTGTACAGGGAAGGATACATGACTGAAAATCACCATGGGCCAGTCTGCCAGCATTATTCACATGTAAACTGAAACACAATCACATAACAACTGATACATGACTGAAAATAACCATGGGCCAGTCTGCCAGCATTATTCACATGTAAACTGAAACACAATCACATAACAACTGATTCTTTTCAAATTAACTAGTCTTCATGAAAATGTTTTATGCTTCCAACAAGATAACTATTTTTTTTTTGTAATTACAATTTTTTATTTGTAGAATTACATTTTAGATAACATAGTTATTAGTTATTAAATGTGGTACTCGTACAAACAGTAAAAATAGAATGGTACTTTAATGACACATAAGTACACTGTTTAATCATGTCAAACAGGATAGCTGTGACATATGTCTATAGAAGAAAATGACCATATAAGTTGTTATGTTAGCAGCAAGGATCTGTTAAATGAACTATGTTACAGACAGGATATCAGACATCACAGTTTTTGATACGCAAGTTTTGTACCATGCAGTGGAATAGTCATCTGAAAGACCAACCAGTGACAAGAATAAAGGGCAAATATATATTTTTTGGTTATATAATATGCACTCACCCATCTACATCTTTTGACTGCAAAATTGTGTTGGTTACCAAAGTGGAGTCGATCTCATTATCCGAATCTAGGGGCAGCTGAAACAAAAAAACACAGGTAAAACTATTTCAAACAGTAAAACAGTGATTGATTCTGTTTAGTACCTCTTTAAATAACAATAAAACAACTAAACACTAAAATGTGGTCAACCTTCACCCACATAAACACTGTACCTATTATCTCAGTTAATTATAATGTCCTTTTCTATTTTAAACACAGAATTGGACCACCCAACCTTTAACATACAGTTATGACACACTGCTCCAAACATAAAATAACCAATAGTTACTAACTGCTTCAATTACCTGTACAATGATCCCATGCACATTGTAGTCATTATTCAAACGTTCGACTGCATTCACAATCTGAAGAAAAACACGACACCAATCAAAATAATTATAAGACTCATTTGTATTTTTAATTTATATAATTTATGCATCATACAGAAATGTTGTTTAATAACATTAATAAATAATATAACAGAAAATAAAAATGAAAAATGTTGACATGTATTAAAGAAATGAACAAACACGTAAAGAAAACTTGCAAAAAAAAAGAATATAAAGTGATCCAAATCCTGACACAATAAACACATCTGATTTTAATATATGTATTTGTAAACATACAACAGCAAAAGGCACACTGAATACCTAAAGCAAAATAAATAATCAAAAGGTTGAAATTTTCGTTGGTCTGTGAGGCTAATAGCCTAAAAATGTTAAGTTAAAGCTTAAATTAAATAATGTCTAAATCCAATGTCTACATGTAGTTTTAAGAATCACTATAAGCAGGCCACTGATAGTGATAGGATGGGGGGAGGATGGTAGCAAAAACAACATGGCCACCCAAAAACCTTTTTTTATTATAAACTAGATATATAAGCCTTCGCCCCTTAGACCCCCACCCAGCCCCAGGGCCTACTGCAGCTCTCGATGGCTCTGAGTATAAGAGATGACAACATCACCTCAGATTGAGTGGCTGTTCTGGAAATCTTGATGTGATCCACCTTGATTCCAACCTCCAGTGCAGCCTTCAGCTTCATCTTGATGAATACATTCGAGTCTTCTCGACCACCAACCTTTATCCACATGAAAACAATTGCAAATTTTCATTAATTTCGTGAAATAATTTGTTTTAATAACACTAACGGCTATTTTAAGGGTGAAAAAAAATGATTGTTCAGATTTGATGTATTATAGATTTGGCAAATTTTATTGTTGTTCTAGAGCTAGTTCTGCAGTATGTGGTAACCTGAATTAACGTTCTTAACCTAAATGTATGGTCTCTCTAACCTGTACAATGGCAAGACACGGATAGAAACTGGGAAATGTTTTCTGAACTGATTCCACCTCCTCCTTCAACTTGGCTCGGATATCACTGAAAACAACATACTACATATTATATTAGTAGTCAACTTGTCAAATATTGTCACAAACAATATTCATTTGGCAACAAATTTATAATTGACTGAACATTTTTTAAATCATGTAAACTAAATACTTACATGTATTATTAATATTGATTGCAAACTAGCGGTTTGAGAAATGAAGGAAACCATTTTATGCCTTCACCATGAAGCTTGGAACCATGTAACTTGTGAATTATCTAAACCGTATATTGAGTTATTAGGTGCAGATGCAGGATTTCTTAAAGGAGGGGGTCCAAATGTGATGGGTGAATAGGACGGGGGGAAATGGTTAATTTTCACATCCTTCCACTTGAAAAACACAACTATATAAAAAAAAAATTCTACAAAAGGGGGGGGGAGGTCTGCAAAACATTTATAAGAAAATTTTCATAACTTTTAAAATCCAATCATGTACCTTTACTGACTACATACAATATTACTTATACTGATCAAGTTTTTAAAATTTTATGAATGAAAAAAAGAAAGAAATAAAACATTGGATACAATCTTTTTTTTATAAGTACAAGTATTGCAATTATGGTAGGTTAAAAACATAATAAATATTTAATTGAAATTTTAAATATTGCTTGATATGGAGAATAATGGTTAAAACACAAAAATTCACTTTCGTATAATGTCTTTTAAACAAAAGTCTTTTAGATGTCTAATGTTTGTGACTCATGGTCTTCAGAAGAAAACCACTACTGCTACATTGCAGCAATACATCTTTTATATGAGTTTTTCCACACCCAGGATAGCACATAGCACAACCTTCATTATACCAGTTAAAATAGATAAAACTGGTCTTTTCAAAGGGATTGATCAAGCATCCCATCGATGCATCATACCTCTGATAGATATGTACTTCTTTAGGAACGTTCCACTCCTGTCTTTTAATATCTTTGAATTAATGACATATACCAATTCCACAATTATTCAGTGGAATCACAAACACTATATAGTAATATTAGTATATAATTCAAGTATACATAGCACACATTTCTTTAGATATCATGTTACCTAATTACACTACACTTTACATGATCTAGCATATAGGAAACAAACTATATTTATACTGTATAGGGATGGTCTCAATAAGTATTTATCTGAACTGGTGTCAGAATCACTGTTCGAGTTAATAATAACTTGATCAGTTTGGCTGACGTTCACACCATCTTTTTCCCGGTACTGAGTTTCAGTGTCTATTACGTGGTCTTTTGCTCTCTGCCACATGTCTTTGTTGATACTCCAAAATATAAAAAAGTTGTGTTGTTAGCACCAATATCTCCTTTAAAGTTTGCACAAATAAGTTCAGTTGGATTAAGTTCACAGTGTCGAATGGGTGTCTTCATTACAATATGACCTTGCATTGCAGCCATTTGATCCATCCTGTAAACTGTTTTCATGTTAGTTAATTTAAATATTTTTATTTCATTACTTGCATTTTTGTTTCCTGCTGAGAAAAATGTAAATCATGTTTAAGTAGCCAGGTTTGTAATTCTCCTTTTCTTTTAGACATCGTTTGGGTAACGGTTTCTGGTACTTTAACATTATGATACGATGCATTATCCATCAAAATAACAGTTGGATTCTTTAGTTATGGAAGAAGTTGGTGTTCAAACCAGTCAAGGAACACATTTCCATCCATCTCTTGATGGTAATCCCCCACATTATTTTTGGCTTCAAAAAGAAGTTCACAGCCAGGTATGAGGCCAACCTTACGAGACCCTGCATGTAAAATTACCAGTCGCTTGCCTTTACCAGATGGAATGTTTGGATAATTCGACAAATCTTTTGGTAGCCATATTCTTTCTGTCGTATCATTTTTGTTTACACATGTTTCATCTCAATAAACAATGTCAAAATTTGATTCTCTGTATGACGCAATATTTCGTAAATATTTACATAGCTGTTCAACCATGAACCGCTCCTATTTAAAGAAAAGTCGATTTTCACCAATTTTTGTTTAAATAAATTTCAAATCTAATAATGTTCTTGTGAAAGTGGCATTTTAATTTTTTTATTATGTCACATATTTCTCTCTGAATTTGTTTGATAAAATGTGCCTGCCTATCCCTACATAATTATGAACTGCACGTTGAATTACCAATTTAATCAAATTCATCAACAATTGGTTTTCGACCTTGGGTAGTTTTGACCTTTGAGATGATCCCTAAGGGTTTACCTTTATTTATAATGTGACAGATTTGAGCAGGTGACAGTCCAACCACCCTAGCTGTCCTGTCCATAGCTCTATTTATATTTATTGGCAATCTACGTTTATTATCAATTGACCTCTTTGTTTCTCAAGTCTGAAGGAAGAATAAACTGATTTAACAAGTTAGCTCACACTAATTGTAACAGCAGGTTCTCGTCCCATATTGACAGACTACACCAGTCTGACCAACTACAGTGAAGCTGGATTAATTGTACAACAATGTTTACAAACTATTTTATGCAATATTTTATACATATAACGTCAATGGTGTTGTATGTTAAGAAATAATGACTATCGATAATTCCATTGATTGCTTTCATTTTAACATGATTTGTATGGCTGTGTACAATTAAGGTTTAAGCAAGCTCTCATGGGCACACATATATCAGATATGTGCTATCCAGAACTGGAGTTAATGGTTAATAGTTTGTAATAGAGAAGTCGGTGTAGTAATTTCACATCTTTCCACTGAGCTGTCTAATGTTATCAATTTCATTTTGTTACTAGTTTGTTTCAAAGTACCTGTGTTTATTTGTTTAAAAGTTCCTCAAAATAAAAACATTTATCGATGAAAAAGTTTTGACATTTATTTTGCCTGTTACTTGTAAAAACTGTTGAAGTAATAGGTCATGATAATGCTAATACAGTTTTCAGGTTTATATTGGATAGATATTCACCACTCTTATGTAATAAGCAAAAATACGGTTATGTATAATTTTGATTAGGACTTTACCACTTTAACTCCTGTTTTCAACATTCCAATCATATCTGATGTGACTCACACCTTCAAGGTGTACATTTTAGTAAAAACAACATACATACAGATGAGATGAAGGTTTTCTAGTGTTATACACCAATTTTTGGGAGACAATTAAGTGAATATGGCTAGTTAAATTTCATCATTATAATTTGATGTCAGATGCTGATTGGTTGAATTGAAGTTAAAAATTAATTCTTTTCAAATATGAAGAAAAACTAATTTCTAAAAATTCCATCATGTATATATAAGCAACTTTGGTAATGTTATTTGAAATTAATATGCATTTTATCGCATTGTTAATTGTTGATTATTTGTGTTCAGACTTGCAGAACAACTAGCTGGTTGGATGATCCGACATGAGGAACAGAAGAAAAAGACGGCTGCAAGAAAACAGAAAAAGAAGAAAGAAATCCATCCTGTTAACATCTTGAAAAAAGCTCTGCATAGTGGAATAAAAGGTCTTGATAAGAAATACCTAAGGTATTAAGCAAAACAGCTTACAGTTCAAAATCTAGATGTTGCCAAATCAGATAAAACTTTTTTCCAGTATGTTCTTTACACTTTTTACTTTTCATTTTGCTTTTTCAAACAAACATTTTACATTATCCCTTTGACATATTTGTATTCTACTTTGTTGTGACAGAGTAACTTAATGTTAAATAGGTTTCAGTTAGCTGTGACTTAGCAGAACTTTTCTGATATTGATTTGTTTGTCACTTTTCATTAAAGTCCTAACAGCTATGGTAGTTTCTACAAACTAAAAAAGAGATTTTATTAGAATTTTCGTATGTATTCAAATCAGACTTTGGAAAATACCCTTTTTACCTGTCTGTGACCAATAAATAATCTCTAGAACTGAAAAACATTTGCTCACCTTTACTACTTTTTGTAATGTGCTTGTTTAAACATGAAACAATAATGTATATGATTCTTACAATTAATATTGTTAGGTCTTTATCACATTGTATTGTATTATTGTAATATGCTTGTTTAAATATAAAACTAATATATATATGCTTCTTACAGTTAATATTGTTAGGTCTTTATCACATTGTATTATATTATTGTAGAGTCTGCTATAATCAAGGAAATAAACTGAATGGTTATGAACTGTTATTGTGGTGGACATGTTTGGTTTACAAAGTTATAATAGTTGGGACCGAGATCAGTTTTATTTTCCTTCATTCCCAATACTAATATGTCTTGCCAATAAAATCATTTCCCTTTGTAATAACTGGCAGCTTATTTTCATTTTTTGATGTGTTTGTAGAAAACCAAATAGTTGTTACTTATTCATATGACAACTTTCTCTTTTAGATCTGCAGAAGCAAAATACCAGCTGCAAGTCTTTCAAGGAATGGGAGACAAAAAAGAGTTTTTTGAAGCTATCAATCGCAGAAATGATACATTTTATGTTCTGTCATTCAACTCTGTAAGTTCCTAACTACTGAGTAGTTATTGTTATTATTCCTTTGTCCTTAGAGATATGTTTTTAAAGATAGTAAATCTAACAAAACTAATAATAATCAAAACCATTTTGTAGTCACAATTTTCATTTTATGCAAATTACCATTTTATAGTCACAATTAGTATTCACTTAAGAGTTTATTTATGCTAAGAGACCAAAATAGAAAATGGATTAAATGGAATGTTAATTGAATCCCCCTCAAAAAGATTATAACCAATTGGTTGAATATTAGCATCTATTTTTTAAATATATATTTTTAAAATTAATATTTCATGGTGTTATTTGTTGTTTTTTTCTAAGAAGAAATAATACCATTTCTAATGAAATTACCATTATAACAGCTTGAGGAAATTATGCACCTACATCTATATTTTTGAGATGTACTTTTAAAAACTACCTCACTTGTTTATCAAATGTGTTATTGCTTATAAAATCTACATATTATTTTGCTTTGAAATTTTATTTCAGGACTATCTGCTTGTTCCTGCAATCGCACACAACAAAACCATGAGACCAAGGATGTCATTGGTTATGCCAGCTGTTGCACTTAATGGTAATATTTGTACATGAAAAGTTGGAATCACCAGCACATTATTAAGTAGTTAGCTAACTGATCCCATAATGAAGTTAAAAGGATATTTGGTTAATTTTCAAACATATAATTTGATCCTTAATAACAGGTGTCCTAATTCATAATTTGGTATAATTTAAAATGGCATGTAATAATCGTAAAACTTGGCCTTCAGAACAAACTACCTTTTTATGTGCATTTTGCAAAACAGGACAGTGCATACCACATAGCTAAGTAATCTAAACTGAAATAATGATGTTGAATCTGAGCTGTGATTGAAACCAAATTTCACAGTGACCAGAACATTTTTTCGGTTCATACGTGCATGAATGCCAAAAATAACAGTCAGTTCTTAAATGTAAATTTTAAATTTTATTAACAGTTTCAGTTAATTAAAGATGTTGCAACATAACTCACAATCTAAAGCAAAGTTACATAAAATGTGGATGAAAACATAAACAGGCCTTAGTGTTCATTACTTTATTTAATAATTTGATTGTTTTCAGAATCGATGCAGCCTCCACCTGGTAGTATTGGAATGATGCAGATAGACTGCGAGGTTCTTAACACCCAGCTCATCCACATCCACAAATCGTCAATGCCAGAACACGTCCGTCAGCAGGCCAACCATACATTCCATTAATCACCTTTGTGAATCAGCATCATATCCCTTCAATTATATATCACTGAACATTTTCATTAATAATGCCATAAAAAGATGAAAAAAAAAATGTTCTTTAGTTACCATCATGTCAGACACCATCTATTAGAAAATATAATTTCCATGTCCAGATAATAATTGCTTATTAGCATAAAATTCTGAATTCTCATTTATTGATTTAAAAATGAAAAGACACATTAACACACAATTTACATGCCAGATTTTTAGAATTCTTCCATTTTAGAGAAATGATCTGACTTTTGTTTACTAATTCAGTTATTTGGTGCTGTTGGTTTGTTAACGATTTATTGTTCTTTGAGATGTCTATATGGGAGTATTATTTTCAGTTTACCTGTTCATTATTGTGGGAAGAGCATTTCTGTTTTAATAATGGCAAAGGGTTTGTAATTTATGAAATGAAATTAATATATTGGTGAATTTTGTATGAATATGAATGTATATTAATGTATGTGAAATATGTGCAATAATAATATTTCAATTGCAAAAAGAGATTTTAAATATAAATGTCTCATTTTGTATAATTATAACAAAATATTTGAGAGTTGTGTATTTATGATTTAGATTTTTTAACTTAGATATAATTGATTTAAACAAACCATGCTGTGCTATTTTAGAAATATTGTTTTCAATATTAGAACTTTAATTTAAAAAATAATCACCAAAAACTGCCAAAGAATGTTTGTACCAAATATTCTCAGCTTTAGATTCCAAATTTGTTAATTGAGATAGATTTTCTAAATTATAGAAATATTTATTGGCAGAATTGTTATTTAATGTCACCTTTTTTACATGGGCAGCAAAACTTCATTGAATCTTTACCATGTTTCTTTGCTTTCATCATTTCATTCATTAATACTGTTGTTTATGTAAATAAGGAGTTGTACAAAATTACAAATCAAGATATTAAGTAAGAGTGACATCACATTTTGTAATACAACGGTTGTAGTTTGCTTCTCAAATTTTTGTCTTACAAACATTTGTAAACTTTATAAATAAGTTTCAAACTTATTTTGTGTCCTGCAAACTACGTAATAATAGATATTAGTACTTAAACTTTCCTTCAGACCATTTCTACAAAGAACACCATTGCCATACAAATAACTCCGTGACATTACTACACAGAAATTCTCAAGAATTAAACAACATAGAATTTTTATTTCAATTTGTGAAACGCAGCATAAATTTGAATGTGAGATCTAAAATGTGTGATAAATCCTTGTCATATCTGAAATGCCTTTTTACAGACAGATGTGTGTTAAATAAGGTGCTCTACGGCCGGTTTGACTGTAAGCAAATGTACGTGAATGTGATTGTAACTGCACAAAATAAGCAGCATTGCACTGCATCTCATTTTGTAATAGGAAAATTGTGGTTTGCTAATCAAAGGTTTACTGATTTGTATAGTAGATATTTACATTACTTTTTTATGTTGGCATATCAGCTGATATTCTATCTTTTAACATAAACGTTAATAACTATGGGCTAACATTATTTTTGTTTCGTAATAAGATTTAGGCTTCGTTATTTGCCACACCACTGGAATTATTATTTTTTAATGAATTGGTACACGTTTGTCCAAATAGTAATTATTCAGTTGAAGTTTTCTCATTCTAGCCTGAGGTCCACAACTGTTTTAAAAAAAAGTTATGGTATGTGCTGTCCTTTCTATGAGAAAACATATAGAAGATCCTGTGCTGCTAATCTGAAATAGTAGCCTGTGTGGTAGTAATTCAGTTATTACGTTATTTTAATATGTGCCTTATGAAATTCAGTGAATTTAGCCTACAGCCAACAACACTAGGAAAACCATGTTAAATAACAGGGACGTCAGTAATGAATTTCAATCATTAAAAAAAGGTCCCCTCGAAAAACGCATGGGGTGGGTATTATGACTGGACTATATAATAGATCTTTTAAGTCTTGGTGTCATTGCATGTAATTTGCTAATTAATTTTTTAAAGTTATTTAAAAAATTAATTTATCATATAAATTTCTAAAAAATTTACCAAATAATAGATATGATTGTTTTTATTTGTTTAAAATAATGTTTTTAAAGATTCTGATAAACTGACATTTTATGCAAGCATTTGTTTGAAGCCACATCAATGTGGTACTGAACTATACTCAGTAGATACGTGCAACTCTTAACAATAGTATAGTTTTCAACATCTGTGGGTGTATTTAATATGGTGTTTGATTGTTTTGTTAGTGGATTGAAATATATCTTTTATTATTTTATGGGACCAATTACTTTTATGACAGATTGACTGAATTCTAATTTTTTTGAATTCTAAAGAAAAGAAAGTGCTTATTTACACATTATTAAGCTTTATTGTATGTTTGCGTTGTTGATAAATATATTTTATCATCTTCAGAATTTTCATTCTGTAATTTTTTTGTTTTATCTACTAAAGGAAAAAAGCTTTCAACTTATAAAATTATATTATTTTTCGCATTGAAAGTTTTCATTATATAACTGAAACTTGATTAAAAATTCCCATGTGAATAGAAATATAGCACTTGTGGACAGTGGATAAAACTTCTTGGAACATTTTATGTGGATAGCTGAATAAAGTGTATTATGCATTGTTTTCAAATCTAAGTTATTAAGTTAATAACTGGTTGAAAAATTATTTATTACCTAAAGATAAGTATCTTTGTTCAAACTTTAAAACTGAAGTTGCCATACCCATTGGAAAATGCATACATTTGCTAATGTGAAAATTTAATGTGACTCAGTTACAGAGTATTCCACAAAAGTGCTCTGGGTTGTCTTATTGATCCCTCACATTGGGTTATTTTCATTTTCATCCATTCAAATTTTGTTTAGTGGAAATGTTTGTATAATTTTTAAAGAAATACTTCAAATATCATCATATGAAACAGTATGTTATGGTGTAATGTAGATTGGTGTCACTTGGCTTCATGAATAGTAAGATCTCAAGCCGCTATTATGGAAATATCAACTGATACATTGACACATACTATTTCATTAATATTTCTCTGGTTTGGAAAAACCCACTGAATATTTATGACATGTTTTTATGTACGATTTTTGTGGTGCTAAGTAGTGTTTATTTATCATTCCAGTATAGTGTGATGTTGTTCTTTACAGTTTTGCTATCAAATTGACAAATATTATTGAAAATATTTCACAAAAATATAATTTTCTGAAATGAATTAAAGGTGCATAATCATAGTTGATTCCAGTTTATCTTTTTTTGCAGTTATTTAAAAATAGTATACTAAATAACTGAACATATTGCAATTGCAGTTTTTTAAGTTAACATCAACTTCAGAATTTAGTAGCATGAAACAAAAAACAGTTTCTTAAAAGTAAACTTAAGGAAGAATTTTGATGCTACTTTAAAAGAAAATATTTTAAAATGTTTTAATTAATAAAAATAATTTTTAACCAGATTTTTTGATATGATTTGCACTTTGCATTTGTGTGGGTTTTTTTGTCACTTTGGTAACAAAAGGTAAAGACTTGAAATGTTTGTTTTGTGTACATTATACATAACATTTAAGAGATATTTGTGCCTTTAACACTTAGTAATTAATTCAAAACTAATATGTAATAATGTAATCCGATTAAGACATAACATTTTGCAAAGGACATTTTCACTCAAAAGGTTTGACGTTGCCCGCTATCTTATCTTGGCACATAAATTTCAACAAAATTATTATTTTTATATATGTGTTGTAACTGCTGAGGCAATTTTAATATTTTTACACAAATACATGTAAGATGTAAAAGTTGATGCAGAAAAAAGTGTGCAACCATGATTGTGTTCTTATACAGTGCATTGTTTTCTCATTTGTTTAATTTTAAACTAAGTATGCATCTAACTATATTTGTATGACCGGAGCAGCATCAAATTATTTTCTACTTGGTAGTTGTCATAATATTTAATTTGGTATTTGTCATAATATTTAATTCATAGTATCATATCGGCAAATACATTTTATGAAAAGATTGTATTTAGATACGAAAAGAAAAGTACATATGTCAAAATCATTTTTGTTCTACACTGATTATAATCATTTTCAGCATTCTCAGTTTTCCATTTTTGTGTGGACATCTTTGTTTTTTCATATCATTTATTTCTTTTTCTGATAAATTAAAAAAAGAAGAGAAATAAAAGTATTTAATTATATAGTTGGTAAGAATTGCAGAAAATTATCAAAGATTCATGTGTCATTCCATATAAAAATTAAAATCAGTCAATTCTAGAAAACGTTCACACCTGACCCCCTCAGAATCACCTGATTTGTTTTGTACATTAACTATAATATATTTAATGCAGCTATGCAAAATGTGAACTTTATACTTCAGAGTTATGGCCTCATGAAGTACCTATGGGTAGTGTAAAATTTGACGATTTTTATTTCGCATTAAATTTTCAATCATTTTTAAACTCTCATAACTTAATAACTAAAAGTGCTAGCCACATGAAATTTTCAGGGTTCAAAGATGCATTGAAGTTATATTCAAAACTGCAATCAGATTTATTATACATACCTAACATTTCTCACAATCTCCAGCCAAAATCTCAATTTCATCTTGCTAAATTTGTTTTACAACCATCTTTGACCACCAATACCATAGGATCTATCTTAGTATCAAAGTTCAAATTGCACAAGTGTGATGTCTGTGGTCTAGGCTAATAAAAGCAGGGATTGGTAGCATTCACATATAACCTGTTTTCTGAGAATTTGTATAGGAAATATAATTTTTTTTATTTTGTACCTTCTTTAAAGGTTCATATCACCATGTGGGATAGGTGGTAGGAGAAAACAAATTGTATCAAGTGAAAAGATTCATTGTCTACATTTTGATACCAAACTCAACCTCTGGCCATGACGCCTTCTATTTCAAAATAAATATCAAACATAGTCATATTTTGATACTTGCGAATATAATTGAGGGCAGTGAAATTGACAAACATTATTGGTATGGACACATGTATTATATACTAGAAGTAAACCGAAAATGTGTACTTGTAATTTATATATGATGAAGCTATTTACATTGGAAAATTTGGGTACATTCAGGGTCTACTTAACTGTATTCCTGGTAATAACATATTCCTGTTATTAGCATATCTGATAAAGGAATAATCCTGTTAAATGCATAATATGTTTTTGGCACCATGCCTATGCAATTAAGAGGATTCTACTGTAACTTCAACGTATGTAAATTGCTAGTATACATTGTCAGTAGTACTTCTAGTATATAACATGTTTCCACACAAATGTTTTTTGTCAATTTCACTGCCCTCAACTATATTCGCAAACACCAAAATATGCCTAAGTTTGACATATTTTTTGAAACAGAAGGAATCATGGCTAGAGATTGATATCAAAATGTGGGGAACAATGAGTCCTTTCACTTGATACAATTTGTTTTCACCAACCACCTGTCCCACATGGTGATATGAACCTTTAAAGAAGGTAAAAAAATAAATATTTTTACATTTCTATGACAAATTCTCATAAAACAGGTTATGTGTGCATGCTACCAATGCCTGTTTCTATTAGCCTAGTCCACAGACATACTTGTGCAGTTTGAACATTGATACTAAGATAGATCCTGTGATATTGGTGGTTAAAGATGGTTGTTAAACAAATTTAGCTGAAGGAAATTGAGATTTTAGCTGGAGATTGTAAGAAATATGGGGCGTGTACTAAACTCCAATGCATCTCTGAAAATTTTATGTGGCTAACACCTATTGTATGTTTTTCGTGCACACTCACCCTACCAAATCCATAAAGGTAAAATTAAATTGCACTGTCATACTTCAATAACATAATTGTACAATTTCAGTGGAGAGTGAAACTTAAATTAATGGTACATTTGTGTTATATGGTCACACTATATATATGCAATATGGTACAAATTTAAGTACCAAAAAGGTAACAGTTCATTGCTCAATCAGACTGAATCTGTTTTTATATTTGTATTACCGGTATGTGTGTATCAGCATGTTCTCATCACAATTAACCCAAAAGAATATTATGGAACAAGGTAAGAAATAGCTAATAAAATACATGAAACTTTCCTGGTATGGTATAGATGATCACATGTTTTAAGTATGCAAAGTTAAAAAAGTGCCTTGATTTTAATAAATGTACTTGGATGGTGGTTAGCTTTAAGTATACATTTACAGAGTAGATGGTACTGAAAATATTTATGCAGAAACAAAACAAAAACAAAAAGTAATTTTAAATCCACCATTAAGAATGTTGGTGTTTTTCATGTTTTTGAAAGTTTATTTGAGGTTTCAAGTTCAATTTAAACTTAATTGATGTAAATGAGGAACAAATCAATGTTTTGATCAAAGTTTAGGTGTTGTAACATTTGGTAAATGTTTTTGGTTGGGTATAATCTGATTTTTTAAAGTACGTATATTGAATTTTCAGCTTGTGAGTGACGTTTTTGCGGGGTGATCAGTCTTTTTGGTCAGTAGGGCACCTTTTGGTGCTCTGGCTTTGAATCAGCCAAGTATAAAGACCACATAATTACTGTCATCGTGTTTCATTTTTAATTGTACTTGGCAACAAATACAAAAGTTGGCTTTATGAAACTATTGATTCATCCTTTTTCTTGCTCTACCAAATTTGATACGCAGGCATTACCATATGCAGTTAATGTTACTTCTACTTATGTAAGTGCTTATATTCTACGAAATAGTTAATCCAGCCATGTTTATTGGAAGAAGGCATAACAGTAATACCATTGTGTTGGTATCTTAACCATTTAAGTGCACTTTTGTGATTACAATATGCATAATGTAGATGACCATACTGCTTGTGAATGTTTCATTAGTAAATATAAGTAGAATATTTGACATTTTATGAATGTATACATATGTGGAAGACTGAATGTGATTTGAACCTGTATTTTAACATTCATTCCTTTGTTCGTGAATGCGTATTTTGTACATCTGAGTTTTAACTAGTTGTCTGATTATCTTGTTCGGTTATTTTTGTTTGACCAGCAGTTGTTAAGGCAGTCATTATTGGTATAAAATTATGTTCATTATTGGTATTAATAAATTGGTATAAATAAATTGTTCGTCATTTGTCAAAATGTGTTTGATTGCATCTGTAATTTCTATCAACTTCAGCTAATATGACTCATCGTTTAACCCAGTATGAAAAAAACACCAGCAACAGATACACTGCTATTGTCTTGACAACTATTTTGCACAATTTTATTTGCATCATGGGTTAAAGTTTACTCAATGTTTAGAAGTCATGTAATCAAACCCTATTAAAATAATATAACATTATGAAAAAATTATCTACTGGTCCTTATTTATGTTTAGTATAAAAGTAGATCCAAAACGGTGTAGTACCTCCAGTGCCTTTCCTCAAATGTAGGTTCTAGTAATCTCTATTATAGGCATCATCATACAGTCCAGGCATCCCAGTTAATTGTCCAGCACACCGTACTTTAAACTTAATTGAATATACAGGCCCGTAAGAACAACTTTGGAGTGGGCGGTGGGGGACGTACCACCCACTCAACCCCGAGTCCACGATATATGCACAAAAAATAAGTTAAAACAATTGTTCCACTGTTAATGAGTGGACTTTTATATTAGATTCCTCACACCTGTGTATTTAGTACACCAGCTTTATTATTGATTGTTAGTATACGGCATCACCTTACATCCAGCTGTACCTTCTAGCCAGGTTGTAAACTCCTGTTCAAGCTATGACCAGAACTCTATCCCACGTTACAACAATATGACGCAAAACAGATCATTCCTGTTTACAGAAAGCATACAGGTGATGCTACGTACCACCTTTCCCACCTTTGAGATCTGTTACTATATAACAGGAGTATGCCAGATCAGTGGCATAAACAGACGATGGAAGTTAGAGTTGTCACACATATGTGGATAGTCTTTGCCCTGTGCTGTCTGATGACAGTACAAGGTAAGGAGATTCGTCGACAGGTAAGTACACACATACTATTCGATCAATCCAGCCAGCTTGTTTGTATCAAGGGGGAAATGTAAAAAAAATACAAACAAAAATTATACCCAACTGTTTTGTTTTTGTTGCATAAAGTTCATGATAATTCATGGAATAAACACCTGAAAAATGTATTTGGAATATATGCAAACTACATTCATGATAAAGGTAAAACGAAACATTTTGGAGATAAAAATGTTTAACATGACTAAAATTTAATGTAATTAAGATCCTTGAATATTACACTAGCGCTCATGAAGTGTTTGAGTGTAAACCAAAATTTAAACGATTATTTTATAATGATATACGAAACGGGACTATTTGAGTCTTGGCTTACAAATAATGTAAACCCAAATGTCTCATCTGCATCCAAAGCGCATCTATGAGAAAAACTACAAATTTATTTATTATTATTATTATTTTTTTTTTTTCCACAAGAAACAGTAAAATGGTTCAGTACATAATAAAAAATAGCGATGAATTAATTCCACTGACACCTTTTTAAATAAGCACAGTTAGGCATATTGCAGTAATGTGCATCTGCAGGGTTGTTTGTTATAATTGTTTATTATTTTATTTTCAGAGCCGACCAAGACGATGTAAGTATATTAAGTACATTTAATTCGTTGAAAGATATTATTACATAGTGCCGGTTTTAGACTTGGTGAGACTCTAAGCTATATATAAAAATTGGAAGTCCTTTGTTAAAAAGTTAGGTCTATACCAGAAAGTCTCACAAACGTGGGAACCAGGAAAGGACTTTTAACAAAAAACAAAACAAATAAAACCCATCTAAAAAACCAAAACTCCCCCAACCCCAACCCCTACCCCCCCAAAAAAACCCACAACAACAACAACAAACCAAACAAACAACTGATACTATTGCTTATAAAATCAGAAATACAAAAGCTCTCAAACTCTCCTTCACTTTCTTTTTTCTCTTTCCCTACCCCCCCCTCCCTGTCTCTCAAACACACATACACACACACGCTAGCACGCACGCAGGCATAGTTAAAGAAAAAAATAGAAGAGAAAAGAACGTATAATGTAATAATATGGGAACTGTAGTTTATATTTTCTCAGTGAAATGTTTAAGAAATGGGATACTAAATCATTTATTAGTAGGCCTAATTCGCTTAGGAGAAACTTATTTATTTTCAACTATCGTCTAGGGTTGTCTCGCCGTTTGATTTTGCTTAATTCATCCTGATATAAATTAATGAATGTAAAAAAAGTATATATATATATTTTATATATATATATATATATATATATATATAGATTAAAATCTCTATATAAATTTTCATCATAATTACAAATGAGTTTATGTTGATCCTTATTGTTTCTTATATAACACATCAATTCTACAGTGGTCATGTACACAAGACCCACCCAGTACCTGTATGGTATAAGCGGCTCTTTCAGCAGTCCCAAATATCCCAACAACTACCCCATCAACACTGAGAAGACGTACATACTGATAATGCCGACGTCGTCACACAAGTACAACATCCGCCTGACATTCAGCACGATGCAGATCGAGCAAGAGTTGCACTGTAATTGGGACTACTTGGCGTGGGGTCCAGCCGTCGGCAACATTACTAAGCGGATCTGTGGAAGCAAACGACGAACATACACCAGTAAAATTTATTTTTACAGTTTACAGGGCCAGCGTAGCTGTGGAGGTGGGGGAGGACAAGAGGGCATTGCCCCACTCCAATAATCGGCGGCGACCTTTTTTTGCGACAATATTTACATTTATTGAGTACGTTTAAGTGCCCTTCAAATGACCGATGACGCCCTTATTTAGATTTTGACCCCCACCCTCCCAATATTTAAATGGCTGTGTCGGCCCTGTACACTGAAAACCAAACACAATTATACTATGTGAATTGTAAGTTTACATTTACAAATACAACAGTGCCATAATTTGAAAACAACACTATGCATTTTAATCTCCTAATTGTATCTGACTTTTCAAATGATGACGTTATTGTTTTTACTACTAGTTTAGTATTGTCCAAATTCACTTCATACTGTTGTTGTTTTTTGTTGTTGTTTTTTACTCTAAACCACACACGCACGCACAAAAATTATATGCCGATTTCTCATGCTAGTGTTATTAGTGAGTTATGGAAGACCAAACACATATGTAAATTACCCTCAGTTTAAATTATAGGTTATCTGCATTGTGCTTTATGTTCACGAATCTCGATAAAAGCGCGCCAGATAACTCATACAAAACCCGTGATTTTCATATAGGCCTAAATTGTTTAGACGTTTAGACTTCCACAAAACAATCTGCGGGAGACTTAATATCATTAAAACATATACACATTACCTGCGAAAACGTGAAAAACGAAGTCCCTTGAATATAAACTTTTAATGTCCAGATCACTTTCACCTCCACCCAACACTAAATCCACCACTGCCGAAGCAGGTTTCACTGTTTATGGATAATATAGTTTGCCAAGCAACTTAAATCTTTTGAAAAATTCCAGTACAACATGTGCTGAATAAAGAAGTGTTCAAGTTCTACTCTGACTACACAGTAGTTGACGGCGGATTCCTGGCTACCTATACCATTACCAAGGAACCAGGTATGATGTATGAAATCACACGATGAGCATGACGATAATCGAATTTTGGAAATCTGTTCAAAAGTTGTTTTATGAGTTTTTATTGGACGCTTAGAAACGTCATTTTTATATTCTTATTGGACGCATTCATAATGTATTACCTGCGAGGTACAGCATAACGAGGGACATATTTATTGTACATTTCCCTAGTATGTCATAACTAAAAAAACAATTCTTTGAATATCTTTAAAAGATCATTACAACATTCATTTAGTCCTAAACGGTTGTCTTAACAAACATTACTATTAATTTATTAATTAAAATGTGAATTATCCCATTATTGTTTATTATAGATGCCTGTGACAATTATGTGAATAATGGCTCGTGCGCCCCTGTGGGTTCCGGGTACAATTGTACATGTCCATATGGTTACTATGGTGACGAATGCGAAAGTAAGTAAGATATGTATTTAATTACATGAATATTGAAACCTGTATATAAAGGCTGTGTCTTTTATACACCAATTTATGTATACATATTGTTATATATACGTTGATTGTTCAACATGAATATTTGTTAGCAGCATTTTTCGGTGTCATTTTATAATACAGTTATTGCATTAATATGTGTATACAATTCAACAGTTTCGGTTTGTATTTATTTGTCAAAATTTGAATATGTGCGAAATGCACGCTCCGTGTCTGAATACCGGTATTTGCCAACCAGTTGGAAATTCCCACACCTGTACGTGTTTCTACCCGTACACCGGTCCAAACAACAATAGTTTTCTTACTAAATTAATGTAAACTCTAGTTCTAAAGTTAAGAAAGAAATAATGTATTGTTGTCGTTATTAAAGTGGCTTTGTTTAGTATTAAATATAGTTGTGAAATGTGCTCGCACTCCTTTTCATTAATTTTGTTATAAAAATGATACACCCTTTGTGTGTAGCAAGACAATTCTTCACCAAATTTTCAATAAGAAACTCCAGTCAGATTCTGACAATTTTATAAAAAATGTTCAATGCATTTAAAATAAAATAATAAGAAAAAAGAAAGTATCTTTGGTGCCTCAATCTCTATCCCTTCCCCCATAGCGCAGTTTCTTTGTTTTTATTTTCTTTAAAGCAATGACATTAATGTAATATATTAACTGTGGCATTTATTTGGTCACTTGCAGAAATGATAAACCCCTGTGACAGCAACCCGTGCACTAACGGCGCTGTGTGTAGTCAGACATCCGGGTCGTCCTATTACTGTAACTGTTCTGCGAGATTCACTGGAAGACACTGTGAAGGTCAGTTGTTCTTTTATTCAAGAGTTAGTATCACCTTTTCAGGATGTTATCCTGAAACAGCAGGGGTGTTTTACAAATTGGTATGGTGGTAAGCTTTAGATTTCTGGAAAGAATATGGTGATATGCATTTTATTGGCATACTATTCAGAGAATGTCAACCTGGGACAACTGATATCTCTAATATCATGACAAAGAATCCGTAAGATCGGCAAAAAATCCTTTCAAATTGTTAAGACGATTACAAAACACAATTTTAGTACATAGGTCCTGACATAAAACACATAGGTAAATAATAACAAAATACAACTTGTTCAGACACAGATCATTTATTTCCAACATCCTTCTCCATCTGACATAAAACACATTGGCAAATAATAACAAAATACAACTTGTTCAGACACAGATCAGTTATTTCCAACATCCTTCTCCATCTGACATTCGAAAGAAACAACTGAAAATGCAGAGCACACTGTTTAAATCACAAAGCAGTCAAGCGCGGCTAAATCTGCACCATTTTCAAATATTTCATGTAGGACATGATAATTTTATTTTCGTCCAAATCATAAATATCCGTAAAAATTGCTTTGTACGCCCGTAAACCCGTGCAATTCGCAAAAATCCGTTTGGCTTACGGGGAAAATGTACAAGTTGACACCTCTGAATATTTACAGTTGGTGTTTGTCTTGTTGTTTTTCTTTAAGAAATGTTCTCCGCTAAAAACCTTGATCTGATGATAGTTGTATATACATCTCTGTCTAAATAACAGTCTGAATGATAGTTGTATATATACATCTCTGTCTAAATAACAGTCTGAATGATAGTTGTATGTACATCTCTGTCTAAATAACAGTGTGAATGATAGTTGTATATACATATCTGTCTAAACAACCGTCTGAATGATAGTTGTATATACATCTCTGTGTAAATAACAGTCTGAATGATAGTTGTATATACATCTCTGTCTAAATAACAGTCTGAATGATAGTTGTATATACATCTCTGTCTAAATAACAGTCTGAATGATAGTTTTATATACATCTCTGTTTAAATAACAGTCTGAATGAAATAGAAAATTATCCATCGTTGTACACCAAATGTGAATCCCATGCTTGTGCTTCTAAAGAAGGTGGCCGTATCTTTTCCACTTTGAGATATTCGTTGGCATAAGTTACTGCCCCCACCCCCACCCCAATGTTGTATTTCTTTCAAGAAACAAATTTCACCCTTTTACCAATAAACAGTCCCCCTGAATTCCGCCATTCAGCGAATGCAGAATAATTTGCAGAATTTGCATCCTAGCGCAAAATTCTAGTACGTCCGAAGAAAATCAGTTTTAATGCAAAACACTTGCAGAATTTGTCATTTTATGCCGTGGATTTTAAAAAAATCGCATAACAATGAATATAAACAACACATTTTGGAAAAAATAAACTGAAGCATTGAGTTAGAAAGTTGTTTCTTTAAAGTAGGTAACATATTAAATGTACAACTGCATTCGGTAACCGTCGATTGTTTCCGTCAATGCAGAACAAATTGAACACGCCACTCGTGACACGTACAGGAGGGCGAGCGTTCCCACTCACCTGCTAAATTGGCTTTTGTGTCTTATAATTTATAAATGTTAGTGACTTACTTTCACAATATTGACCCCTGTATCCGGCTGTACAATAACAATGTTAGTGACTTACTTTCACAATACTGACCCGTGTATCCGGCTGTAAGTCACTAACATTGCAATTGTACAGCCGGATACACGGGACAGTATTGTGAAAGTAAGTCACTAACATTGTAATTGTACAGCCGGGTACACGGGACAGTATTGTGAAAGTAAGTCACTAACATTGTAATTGTACAGCCGGATACACGAGACAGTATTGTGAAAGTAAGTCACTAACATTGTAATTGTACAGCCGGATACACGGGACAGTATTGTGAAAGTAAGTCACTAACATTGTAATTGTACAGCCGGATACACGAGACAGTATTGTGAAA
>JAULBS010110160.1:0-15165 GCA_032355785.1 Symmetromphalus regularis | reverse complement strand
TAAGAGAAAGTAACTGGTTCTGTGCAGTATTATAAGAGAAAGTAACTGGTTCTGTGCAGTATTATAAGAGAAAGTAACTGGTTCTGTGCAGTATTATAAGAGAAAGTAAGTGGTTCTGTGCAGTATTATAAGAGAAAGTAACTGGTTCTGTGCAGTATTATAAGAGAAAGTAACTGGTTCTATGCAGTATGGTAAGAGATGGGGATATTGGTTACAACTGCACTTGACCTGATTGTTTTTACTAGTACTCAGTAAGATTCAGGTTACATTTAGTGTATGTAAATCTTATAAAGCCCACTCCAGTTCATAGTGAAGACAAGAATTGTGCATGAGTGTGTAAAGTTCAAGTGTTCAAAGAGAGGGAAGTATCTTTGTTGGTGATCTGCATTTTAATTCCACTATGCATTCCAGTCTTGTAAGTGACATCACGTATCTGCTGTGCAGTTCAGCAATATAATATTAATGTGCCATAGTTTGTGTTTGTTTTATTTTGTTAAGAAATATTTTTTACAACTATATATTTCACATACACTCTCACTCTTACCAATTAGGTGTAGAGCTATTGAAGAGATTGTATAGAAAACTTTCAGAAAACGTTGCTCCTTGTAATTCATCATAAAACCATTTGGAATGCTATTGTTTAAGTGTTTTTATCAGTGTAAATGTATGTATTGTAGAAATGCAGACTATGGTAAAAAGCATGCATTTTTGAAAACCCTAACTAAAAAAAATATATATATAGTATTCAAAAATAAGACATTCACCATCTAAAATGGTAGATAAAAAAAATGAAATTCCCTTCTTACCATAATATATTTTGTTTTATGTAGTTTTTTTGTAGGCCAGTGTATAGTAATTGATAGTGCTGTAACAAAATATTTCCCTACCTGACAAAGTTAAAAATGTTATACCACTAAGTAGTTATATTATATTGTACGTTTGTGAATTTCTCTGTCTTAATGCAGTGATATAATTTCTCTTTGAATTCACTTCATCATTTATAGTGTTGTTATATACATGTATGTTAATTGGTATTTACTTTCGTCATCTTTTTTGTTTAATAGAATGGTGTAAATAATTATTATATTTAATAAGTGAATTTATCCAGTTAATGGTTGCTAGTATTTATTACATCATATTTATTTATAGGTTTTTGTTTTAGATATTAATTTGTATGTACAAAATATTACTCATTATTTTATAATAAAAGTGGCACTTTCTTTTTCTTCATTTACGGATGCTGGTACTATCAAACTACATGCCTATATAACAACTACTTTTGTTTGTGACTTACATTTTGATGCCAGTTAGACTTGATATTGTTTCTGCCACTGTGTTGGTTGTTTTAATGAGCCAAGTTAATTAATACTCAGATTTTGCAATTTGATCTATTTGAATTTACAAGTTATAATGAGATGACCTCAAGTACAACTAAATCACATTTACTCAGCAACACTTCCTTCTGTGACATTAAATCTCGTTTTCAAACATATTCAACTAAAAATAAAGTGCATGGTTAAAAATTATATTTATTTTCATATATCAAGGATTGTTATAAATATGAAAGACACTTTTGATCACATTATCATTATACAAGGTAGTATCTACTTACATATCATTTACCCATATGTTTTCTCAATGGCAATTTTTAATATGCACCTTTTTTAGGCATTTATAATACATGTATATGTTAATTATTTTCATACCATTCTTTTATTAATATTTCAGTATTAGGTCAGGTATTATTTATGAAGCAGCTGTTAATTTTGTAAAATGTGCAGCATTTAATCATAGCATTGTCTGTTAAATGTGTATTGCAAGTTACCAACAGTCGGTAAAGTGCGTAGAAATGATCTACTGAACCTGATCCGTAACTTCCAATGAGCACAGCAAAATCTGGATGTAGCATACATTACTGGAATGTATATGTAGGTAACTATTGTAGTAAAATGGCTTTATAGATGATCTTTTGAGAATTTCTGTCTAAAATTTCAGTTTTGTTTTGAAAAGATATACCGTACACTTGTTAAAGGTGTTGTTTGGTGAGAATTACGTAAAAATTACTACCAGTGTAATTGTACCACCTTACACTGCACAGTATTTTCATTTTATATTTTAATGTGTACTTTAAATGCTGTACATAAAGATAGCTTTTTAATTTTATAGTCAATAAATGAGTTTTTAAAAATCAGTGTTTTTCTTTTTGTATTGTAATTGCTAAATTCGTACATTTTGATTTTACTATAAAATGTTGGCTTCCTTAATGACACCTACGCATTTTGTGATAATCAGCTAGCTATTAAATGTAGTGTTTGCAACACATTGGTAACAGAAGAATCCCACTACCACCACATGGACTACTCTTTTCACTTGTCAACACGGTCTTTCATATGCACTTTTCAACAGTATCATTGGGTGGAATGAAAAAGTCCTAGTGTGTCCATTTATGTGGATTGATCTAACCATAATCTACATTCTAAACACTGATCCAAGAAAGTAGCTGTACACCTCCCCATTGAACTTGGATGTGCACTCTGCATTCCAACCAGTGGTCTACAACTGGTTTATCAAAGGCCGTGGTATGTGCTATTCTGTCTGTAGGAAGGTGCATATAAAATATCCCTTGCAGCTTATCGGAAGGAGTAGCCTATGTGGCAGCAGCGGGTTTCCTCTAAAAGACATGTCAGAATGACCATATGTATGACGTCCAATAGCCAATCAGATAAAAATCAACGTGCTCTAGAGGCGTCGTTAAATAAAACAAACTTTACTTTGGATGTGCACTCACTCGAGATATGTTAAAGATATCATTTATCTTACAAGTACATCATTTCAAGTTGTCATAACTTATTTTGCATCCAGTCTTTGTCTTGAGTTATATGGTCACGAAGCACTTGTTCCACCCATGTTGATATGTTCTTAGGAAATATGTCGAATCATAAACATGATAGTTTTCTTGAATTTCATATTTGTTAATACCATAATAATTAGGTGTAGAGTTCCTTTACTACTAAAAACATGTCCATGTGCATAACTGCATTGGCTTTAAACAAGATGACAAACCAAACTGACACTGTTGCATTGTTTTTAATAAAATTCTCTATATTTTAAATAAAATAATACATTACCATATTTTGTAACAGCAAAAAATAATAATAAAACCAAGTAGAAATTCACTTTACAAAAATAACATTTTGGATGTGGAAATCCACTTTACGATAACATGTCAGATTTGAAAATCCACTTTATACTAATAATGTAAGACATGGAAATCCACTAACATGTCTGATGCCTATTTGTGAATGTACATCAAAGTCCATATACATAAAGGTGGTTTATGGGTAGTTTAATTTAAATCACAGAAAGCCTCTCTTAAACCCTGTTCATTTTTAATACTGACAGAAAAGATTAATAGCACAAGGTAAGATTTCTGGTAAATTTTCATTGAATACAGTGAACAAGCTTGCGAAAATAATATCAGGTGGATAATTTCTATTTATAAAAGAGCATAAATGGAGGGAGTCATCATAGCCCATATATAAATTTAAATTAATAAAATATTGATTGTTGAACAAAAAACTTTTTTTTGCATACAAGTTCAAGGCAGGGGGTGGATAAAAATAAATTGTGTGTTAACAACATGAATGTAAAGAAAACAAATTCGTGTCCATATTGATATTACAAAAAAAGAATAAAGAAGCTTTTAATTTAATATAGAAAATAAATTCAACTAAATTCAATGAGTGTCTAAAGAAATTATTTTTTTACAAGTACTTGGTATCAAGTTCCAATAGAAACAATTATGTATACATAAAATTTAAAGTTTTTTCACAGAACATTGATACAAAGAAACAGTAACAAATAATAATAAAATACAACAATACACCTCAACTAACAGAACATCAAGTAGTGAGTGAAAAGCTAATGATGAGAACCAAGTGGTGAAATATGCATGCAAATGATGAATGTATGTAGTTCACAAAATACTAATAACTGAAACACACTTAAGTTGTTAGGTGGAAGATAACTGTAAATTCCTCAGATTTATGGTGAAAAGCTTTTTCAAATCCAGTCTTTCAAACAAATCTTAACTAGAATAGATGATGCAATTTTTGCTCAACACAACTAAAAACAAGTGTTAATGATTGCATTTATGAATATAAAAGCTTTTAATGAAGTTGAGACATAAAAATTAAGATGAGTGGAATCATATAAAACACATAATTATTTCTAATATAATTTGTAATATAACTGTATCTGTACGTACACACACTTTGAAGAAAATAAAATATTCACCAACCACCATGGAACACTCAGTCTGTACTCAGTGAAAACATACATACAAATTGTTTTATTTTCATTCCAGATAGCATGCGTGTCTGTGAGCATGCAGTGGATTAGTGTGCTGAGTTAGATCTTTGGTATTATTTCTTTTAGAACTAACGAATATTATGCAAACTGTATACAACATTATCAATTTATGGCACACCAAAACACCAGTGCCTGGTTATTCAAATGTTAAAAAACAATTAAAAATTAGTTTTTGAATGAAACTTAATACAGAGGTAAGTAAAGTTTGTTTTATTTAATGATGCTTCTAAAGAACATTGAAAGTACAGAGGTAAGTTAATTTATAAATACTAAATTTAAAACTACTTCGTGAATGTGATTTGAATGGACCCTTAATTTTAATGCTTTCCTTGCTAAGTTGAAAATGAAGTTATTGGTACATCTAATGTCTGAAACTGAAAAATGGCCAGTTAATGGACTACATGTAAACTTTTAATATAAATATGACAGCACTCTGCTATTATTTATAACTGTTTAGCACATTGCCAGCAGTATTAAATATGCATTGTGAGTTTAAAATATTGCTGGACCCCTCAGACCACAGGTTGCCATTACTGGTAGGTTTTATTTTTCTAAATTACTACACATTCTTTAATTACAAATGTAAATATAAAAATTATAATAATCACATTTACATTGTAAGCCAGAAATGGGTTAATAATTCACATCTTTTTAAAACTGTTTTTTTTCATTGTGATATTATGTCTTTTGTGAAAATATTCCAATTGCTGCACACTGAATAATAACATAAAATTATTTTATTATATGCTAACACAGATCATAAAATTCTATAAATCATGCTTCACACTGTAGGGCAGAAAAGGCTTAAAATTATGTACAAAACACGACTAGTTTAATTAATATCACTGACTACAATTACTAGACACTGCACAACCTATTTTGGTATTAACATTACACCTTACTTTTAATTGGATTACAATAAAACATTTTAGCATACGCAATACGTTTTTATTCATCTTGATATTCTTATGGTTAATGGATTTACTTCATAACATTTAATAAACTTTTGTTAACGGTTGAAATACAACAAAACAATATGATTGGCAAAGTGACATCAATTCAAATAAGAATTACATCCAAATTATTTTAAATTTATCTACATTCACTGCATATCTCTTAAAATTATGCCATAAATATAGCTACATAAAAATCTGCTTTGATCTAATCTTCAAGGGTCACATAAAATTAAATCATTGTCCAATAGTGCATTGTAAATAGTAATCACCATATACTCAGTTTAAACACACTAATTACTAGAAGGCTATTAAAGCTTTTTGGCTGTATTTAAAATTACATATTACTTAGAATGTCTTGCTTAAAGTATCAATACTGGCAAATGCAAAATGTTGATCATGCTGGTGTTCCAATGTTCCAAATACATTTGTAAAAATACACCAAACACACAACTATAGGTTGAAACAAGGCTCGGTGCTTTTAACATATCACTTTCTACAGACTGTTTAATTAACAAATGTTTGGCTCAACTCAATCAGTGACTATATATTAAATAAGTAGTTTACTAAAACAAAAATTTTGGCTTCATGTTAAATATAGCAAATAATAAAATATTAGCAAGCACAAAATAGATTAAATTAGATTAAATGCCAATATATTATGATTTTAAAGTAATAAATTCATTAATTAAAAAATCCTTCCTTGCCAAATTTCATCAGTGCCAAGGATAATCCTAGTTAAGTTGCTTCTCATTTTATTGACCCTCCACGGATTGACCAAGCATGCAAACATAAAAAATTAATTTAAAACTATTTTATTATAGTCTTACTCCTGAATCAAAGGAATCACAACAGAACACTTGCTTTCCGTGGAAAAATATACATTATTTTTAAACAGCACTAATAGGGGTGCAACGATATATTGGTATATTGCAATACTTGCCTAGCGCAATACATACCGCGATATAGTTTCATATGTTATAACATATCAACTTAATGAGTATCCATTTATAAAACCTATCACTATGACAGTAAGTTATAAAAACAAAAGTTAAACCTAACTAAAACATAAAAATCTACTGTGTATATATATTATCTTTTTTCATCAGATATTGGTACAGGTCCGCTTGTCTGAGATATGTTTAGTAATTAGTATGATAGTATCAAAATATCACATATTGGTAATTAATCAAACTGTATTGCAATATGGGTTTGCTGTATCGAAATATATTGCAATACGGTCTGGGCCATGTCGTTGCACTCCTAACCAATAAGCACTACTGAACAGTAGGAAATGATAAAAAGACAATGAACTTGTCTTGCCCTAGCTAGTTTCTACTTATCTGTTCTAACTTTGTTAAAATTTCTAAATTACATTTGAAATGAAATCTCAAATAGCAGACATGATTATGGAATAAAACATTTAGAAGATTACAATCTATTTGAAAGTTTTTACAAGATTTACACCTTCAAAGACCAGTATTAAAGAAGTTATGACAACTGTGTACAAATACAAAATAAGTATATTTTCTAACTGAAATAAAATTAAGTTACTGTAAAATATGAAATTAAAGCATCCCTAAATTAATGTGAGTGGCAGTGGTTAGACTAAAATGTGACATGAAATTAATGCGAGTCACATCCCTTAGGTATAGTAGTTTCCAAACAACACATTTGTGTAGCAAAAAGTTGGTAAAGCAATTTCCTAAAACTGAGACTGCAAGTGATGCTGTTGTTAATATCAGCTAACTTAATTAAGAACACCCAAATGATAATTTCCTAAAGAAAAACAGAAGATGTAATAGCAAGGCTTTCATCACATGGTTAGAAATTTAACAGATTAGAGGTTGAGTAAATATTTTAATCATACTTTCATTATGTAAACGTGCCTCAAGTTGTCTTGCGTTATTTATAATAGTTGATAATAATAAAATATGATGAACAATTATCATGTACTGGTAGTTTAAAGTTTGTTTGTTTGGTTTGAAGGACCCAAATAATGTCAGCAGTCAAATACTGGAAGGATAAATGACTTGTATATTATTTTAATGACTTTCTAGAAAGACGATATTTAAAAGACCTGAGACAGTTTATCATTTTGCTTGTTTTGTAATAAGACTGTTTATTTGATATTGCCAGTTTCCTGATTGTTGAACTGTTCACTACTAGGAGTGATCTAATTCAGTGTTCCTCGATTGCATATTATGTACACAAATCTGTTTGAAAGTGAGATTTCAAAAACCTCATTGCTAACTAAAAAGAACAGATAAATTATGTAGACCAAATTAACTGCTAACAAACTGCTGGGGTGCAGTTAAATAAACATTCATTTTTTTACAAAATTCATCACAAAACTACATCACACACCCCTCTGGGTATCAATGACATGCATAAATTAGGCACTATATACAAGTTTTTCCCACAAGCCAAGATTTCACTACCTAGGCAGTGGACTTCTAATTGTGTTGGACACAGTTCATTTGACAGCTAAAAACATTTCAATGAGTAGACATCGGTTTACAGGTCAAGAAGAATGTTCTGTTATGCAACACTTTATTTGTTTTATTTGTTTTAGATTACAAATTTTTAATGCAAGATTCTAAAGCCTAAGGAAGCAATAACTATAAAAATAAAATGTTTTTTTACTTTCAAAAACTCGTCAACTGGTCAGTCTATTGATTTGTTTCTCTTTTTTTTGTGGAATCTTATGTTAAAAATCTGTAATCCTGGTCTTAATAGCTAAAAGCTCTTCAATGAGTTGGCAGTTATGTACTAGTGTGGATAGGTGAAGTGCACCCAGATCTGTTCACTCAACTACGTGTAGTTGTCATTTCACTGCATAGGCAGCTGCTCAATGGGTGTGGTGAAATTGAAGTCTTCTGGAAATAGTTTATGTGCTTGTGGGTACATCAGTTTGTATGACTGTCGGATTGTTACATCAGCCACGCCAGCAATATCTCCAATTTCTGAAGAAAAACCAAATTTGTTCACAAATAGCCTAAACTGGATTAACATAAAAATATATATCAAATTTAATAAACAACTAAATACAGAGAATAATGGTGATTTGCCAAAGGACAAAAGCCCAACATTTGTATATTACAATATAATATACTGCAATACAAAATTAAAATAAATCTGTTTACTTTACCAAATGTTATTAGTGAAAAGAAATGGGATAAATAACGTGATAAGAATAAATAATTTGTATATTTATATATTACGATATAATATACTGCAATACAAAATTAAAATAAATCTGTTCACTTTACCAAATGTTATTAGTGAAAAGAAATGGGATAAATAACGTGACAGGAATAAATAATTTGTATATTTGTATATTACGATATAATATACTGCAATACAAAATTAAAATACATCTGTTCACTTTACCAAATGTTATTAGTGAAAAGAAATGGGATAAATAACGTGACAGGAATAAATAATTTGGCTAGTGGTAAACACAACAATGCTAACTACCAACAGGATACAATATGTGATGCTCCACAGCAAGTTGGGCATTAAGTAGTTAATTATAAAAATGGAATTATCAACATTCTGTAATTTGAAAGCATAAAGTTTCAAAATAATCCATGACTTTCAAAGATACTGATAAAGGTATGAACACAAAAAGCATCAATTCTGAGGACAGGTCTGAAGTTCAGTCTGTACTGAATGATGAGTGTAATTGTCAACAAAATAATGTTTTTCACCTTGAATTTTAAAATGGGTTGTGAGGGATGAATAAGACCATAATCTAACTATTTTGAGAATAATACAATGTGAAGAAATAGAAGGGACTGTCCAACAAATATACAAATAAGTCATTACCCTTCTTTATACTGATTCCTTTATATATGCTTTTTATAATCTTGCAAAATGAGAAAACTTACCTCTCTGTGTTTTCTTGTCATCGGATGCTTGTGATGCCATATATATAGCAGCAGCCGCTACAGAGATGGGACTTCGACTGAAACAACACAGATATAAGTTGATAAAAAGTATTCATCTAAAATCTCAAACAAAAAACTGTAACCTTTCATGATGTTTTTTACACTGATAATTAATAAACATCTGTTAAACAAACACCTAGTTTTATCTTGGTCATTTGTTCTGATTTTCATAGCACCAATTTTTGAACATTTATCAATTTTCAGTTGAAATAGCAAAACATTAAAATAGGTTTAAAAGATAAAAATAGTATTTATTTGATCAATAAATCTAATTATTATCACGAAGAGAAATATCTGATGCATTTACTAAAACCAAGCATGATATAGTCAATAATCACATATATACCTATAGGTATTCAGATATACTGTGAAGTTCTTAATGACTTAACATGGTAATATTTGAAAAAGTTAATGTACCCTGGTACAAGATCCAACTCCACTGCTTTTCTGGCAATATGTGTAGCTCCCTTTTGCACGTGATTTGGCAGTTGCAGATTTGAACAAAATCGAGACTGAAATAAGTACGAAAATAAATAATTAACTATTTGCACACAGTCACATGTTAAATTTAGAACCTACTCTAACAACATCAATTACACTATTTTTAATCTTATTACAAAAACAAAGCCATTTCCATTACATACCTTTTTAATATTATCCAAAAATACATCAAAACACTATGGATTCTAATTTAATATTAAGAAATATAATAAAGGAAATATTTTTTCTCTAATTAATAAAAAATACATATGGTTTATTTTTGAATACTCTATTTTTCCCTAATATCTAGAAGTTAAGTTAAAATTATAAATGTATGTGACGTACACTTATTGAATAAGTTGAACAATGATATAAATACAGGGATGAGAATGGCAATTGTGAAAACAAAATCTAAAAACATAAACTTAAAGATGTGTTCACAGATGTCATTTGAGTGAAAATCAAAATTCCCCACAAAAATAATTTAATATAGATGGCGCTTATTACTTTTCAGAAATCTTCAGTGATTATTTCAAGTGATTATTCAGTAAATATAGAATAGGTGGCACATTGACAAACAAGCTTATGTTCAACACAGGCTAGCATTCGTGAAAGCTAAATAACCATTTAAAAGTCTGAATTCTGTGAAACCGTGGAGAATTCTCATCCCTAAAAATAACAATATACAGTATGTGATAAAGGAGTGTCATACATGTCAGATGTACATACCATGAAATCACCAGTAGTAATTAGATCCACATTTGTCTCCAATGTCTTCAGAATTAATTTGAAAACTCGCCCAATTTCTTTCTTTGATGTTTTGGAAACAGCACATATTTCTGGAAAAAAAAATGGTATATTTTTATTTTACAATATAAAGAAATTTACTTTTTTTTTATTGTCATCTTTGACTTAAACTCATTATGATATTTTTCCTCCATGTTACAACAGTATTAGTCACAAATATTTATCATTGATGAACAACTATGTGTTTTTTTAAAGCACTAAATAAAAAATGAATCTATACAAATTCCGACCTCATGCTTGTGCATGTTTCAGAGTTTTGGATATAAATAACTGCTAATCATTGTTAGTGGAAGCAATCATGTTCTTTATTAACAGATAAATTATTTCACATTCCCTGGTCATCATTACAAGTGATTCTAACTTCCATCATTGTTACATACAAATTACAATTAAGTAGTTGTCATACAATATATTATTTGGGGATTGTTGATATTAAAAACATCAGCAATTCTGTCGCTGTTCACTTTTAAATGTTCTTTAATCATTCAGATTTTAAATTCTTCAAAATCTCCTATGGTTACAACAAGTTTAGTAGTAATTATAAAAATGACAAATAACAAAAAAACAACAATGAGCAGCATCATTCTTGTTTATAAAATAAAAAGTGACCTTTGAATGTTCTTGGAACACCTTCTTGTCTGCAGGCTATGTACATACATGCAGATGCAATAGCATCATTGCTTCGACCCTTAAGAGATTTGCCTTCGTGTACTTGCTTGAAAAGCGTATTACCACGATCCTGTTAAATTACAAATCAGTTTTTAATAGTGTATTCAATAAGAAAAATTAAAAACAACACAAAGATTAAAGCTACATAAACATAAAGGTAGTAATTTAATTTATTCTCAAGTTTTCTGGTAAGTTATATAAAGTTTTGTAAAAATAATAATTTGGTTCAAAATATAAAATATAGAGTTTCTGCTACTCATTTCTGAGACAGTCAGATGATGTGAGAAAACTGGTTCTAACATCTGTATGTATTTTTGTTTAATTAAGAAGTGAAGTATATAATTAAGATACATCATGCATAATGTCGTATCAAAGCATATTTAAATTTGCCACTTTAAAATGTTTACAAAAAATATTTCTCATTCCTTCTAACAGTCAATCTAATATTTTAGAGATTATTTTAAAGAAATATTTGCCAAGAAAATATTATTTACTAATACTATAGCTTTATTATATATTTAATCATACTTACTGCAATAATTTTGGTATTTACTAATACTATAGCTTTATTATATATTTAATCATACTTACTGCAATCATTATGGTATTTACTAATACTATAGCTTTATTATATATTTAATCATACTTACTTCAATCATTTTGGTATTTACTAATACTATAGCTTTATTATATATTTAATCATACTTACTGCAATCATTTTGGGAAGGTTTAGTCGATCAGCCATTTGGTTAATCTCTCGGAATGCATTTAGTAGTGTTCTGTCTGAACTATTCATCTGGAAGACATTTAATTTAATAAGAAAAGAATATCCATGAATGTCTCTTCAGTGTTTAAACAATACATTATACAGTCAGGTAAACTACTGTCAAGTAGAATACTATTAGAATACCATACCAACACAATTCAAAGAAAATTGTTATCTGCACAAATACATAATGTGAGAAAACACATTCTCCTAACCTAACCCCAAATGTGCTTAACAAGTACAGGATTGTGCCTAAAAGATGTTCAGTGCCACACAATCAAATGCATGGGGGAATTCATAGGGGTGGAGGTAATCCAGAATGATATAGCCCAGTTCTTAACAAGTACAGGATTGTGCCTAAAAGATGTTCAGTGCCACACAATAAAATGCATGGGGGAATTCATAGGGGTGGGGGTAATCCAGAATGATGTAGCCCAGTTCTTAAAATAGTTTTTGTATCTTGTTGCTTTTTATTTTCTCAAAGAAGACAAACTCAAAGTAGTGGTAAACATTCAATAGAACTAGATAATAAATGCAAAAATATCATCATTACGAACCCACCACTGATATTATTACACATGATAACTCTGACATATTTCTAAATTGATGAGTGTCTCATATATTAGCTTTTCTAGCAAACACATAAATATCATAATTACAAACCCACCACTCATATTATTACACATGATAACTCTGACATATTTCTAAATGGATGAGTGTCTCATATATTAGCTTTCCTAGCAAACACATAAATATCATAATTACAAACCCACCACTCATTATTACACATCATAACTCTGACATATTTCTAAATGGATGAGTGTCTCATATATTAGCTTTCCTAGCAAACACATAAACATGTAAATATCACAATTATACACACAGTTCTTCTGTTTCTGTACATGGGTTTTCCAAATTCATCAAGCAAATCCTTTCCACCAGGCATCCCTGTTCCTATAATTGTTGACAGGTCACCCCCATCCAACAACTGGTTCTAAAAAACAATGAAAATTGATTTCAAAATGTATCATTTAATTTAACAAGGAGCAACTTTGACAAAATAGTACAAAATAAACAAATACTATGCCTTTTAATGAAATAATTTTAAAAACCTAATTAATGTTGTTTATAAACATTGTAGCTAATACATATTCAGTCAGTCAAATCTACTTTTTAATGTCGATGTCAGGCAATTAATGTGTTAGTGCCATGACAAAAAAGAACTTCCATTAAAGAAGAACCAGATGGCAGTTGAAGGAATCAATTTAGAGTTGACAAAAAAAAAAAATGTTTGGTAAAGTAAAGTTTGAATTATTTAATGATGCCACTAGAGCACATTGATTTTTATCATATGGTCATTCTGACATATTTATTTACAGGAAACCCACTGCCACCATATAGGCAACAAGGGGTCTTTTATATGCACTGTCCCACAGAAAGGACAACAAATACCAAGGCTTTTGATGAACCAGTTGTTGACCACTGGTTAGAATGGAAAATAGCCCAAACTGCAAATGGGTCTGCTCAGAAGAATCGATAAGACGACCAACTGGTTCATAGACAGGAGAACTTTTGGTAACAGAAACATATTAGATTTTCAGAATGGAATGGTTTTATTAGTGAGGGTTTTGTTAGTAAAGTATCTAAATTACTGGAAATTAATAACATTACAATTGTACTGAACTGTCATACCTCAGCTGCTCCTACACGTGATGCATCTTTGGTGTTCTTGTCATTGCTGAATGTTCTCCACTCTGACCCAACATCCACAACCCTGTAACAACCATATGATTATTATAACATGAAAGTCGTGTTCAACATACAATCAGTATTTTCACAAGCACTGAGTAGGTTAGCAGTAGATAAAAACAAATAGAAAATATTACATATTTTTTTTAATTTCTTGATCAATAATGCAATTTTTATGGGTTATCACTAGAGGACAAATGGGTTGAAATTGGCTGAAATTTCTGCTAAGACTGTAAGGCTGGCAATCAATTGTCTGCCTGAATCAGAAGTTAACTGCTCCTCCCACACCCCAACCAAAAAAAGAAATATGTACAAAATAATGTATAACTATCTGGAATTTTTAAAATAAATGTTTTTACACATGTCTGATGGAATTAATTTTACAGATATTTCAAAATTACAGTAATGTAAATATATTTCCTTAAAATAGTGCTATTGTATGCGAGTAATTATTTTAAATACAAAATTATTTTCAGCTTTTGGCCCAGAAGACAAAAGGTTTTCCTAGCCCAAGATATTTGATGACCAAAACTGGTGCAGATAACAGCATTTTTTAACACTGACAAGCAAACAATGTATTAAAAGACATTAGTCAATAAATAACATACATGTATTGTAGATTGTACTAGATGGATTATAAATCATAATTTTGTTGAGAATACTGAAAGTCGTTTCAAGTGTTAGCTTAATGCAAGTCTTACCTATCTCCTACAACAAGGCCACACTCTGGACAGATCATATCTCCTGCATGATAATCCTCAATTAGTGGTGCATCTGGATGGTCATGACAATAAATTTGGATTGACCCTCCACCTCTAAAAGTAAATCAATTAGCTGTTATAAATATATATATATATACATAAGAACATGCATTATTTTAGTACTTCTTATAAACTTGTATGCTTTAAAACAAAAACCTATAAGTGAATAATAAATTACTTTTAACTAACTCTTAGAATTAATTTAATTTGTATGGTTATACTATAACTGATGATGTCATATCTGTTGAGATACCTTGACAAAAGTAGTCGGAAGATTAAAGGGTGGCAGAGAATTGGGGTCCTTTTCATTTTTTTGGAACAGATAAGACAAAAATTTACGATTTTCACGGACTTTTATACTGACAAACCTGAAATTCAAAATACATTAAAGACCTTGAATTATTTTTTTTTTAAATAAAGACTTTCAAAGAGATTCGGAAAGTAAATATAATAAGAGAATTTTCTATTACTCTGAATGAGTATCCCATATCTTTAGTAGTAGGGCAAGATCAAGCAAAATGCAACATTTTGAAAAAAATACAATTTTGGAATACAGGATCCTGAAAGCTATTAATGTCTAGTTTCTAAAACTGTTTACATTTTAAAGATAAACCAAACCATTAAAAAGTTATACTAATTTTAGCATATCCTATTTT
>JAULBS010110149.1:0-15166 GCA_032355785.1 Symmetromphalus regularis | reverse complement strand
TGCACCATCCCACAGACAGGACAGCACATACCACAGCCTTTGATGAACCAGTTGTGGACCACTGGTTGGAATGGAAACTAGCCCTAACTTTTTCAGCCTGTATTTGCATGACATTAAATACTCATTCAGTCTAATAATCTTACAACCATCCGGACATGCACAAGTTTTTTGAAAGTTATTAATACAGTACCTGTAAATTCACTGATGAAGAATAAATGAGGCTGATGAAAACCATACCTTGAAGGCATGCAGTGTTAATTTTACACAAGGCTTTGATCACAGCACTGTGACATGATTACCATATCAATATTACACAAGAGTTAGCTGTTCACATGGGTATTGTTTTCTAGCTCATAAAATGATCTGCATATATACATGACATTAAAATCTAAATCACATCACATTAGCTTTGGCTGTGAAGCTTGTATGTGTGTACATGTTTATCATGGTTAAATATTAACAAAATTAATGCAAATACATAGAATGTAAATTATGCTTATGTATCAATTAACTATCAACTTTATATACCCATACATAGAATTTTAACTTTCACATGCCTACTATGACATGAATGGCAACAAATACTAATGTATAGTCACCAAAGAAAATGTGATAAATAGCAGTAATTAAACATTTAGAATACACTTCTGTAAAAAGAAAGAAAAATGTAAGATAATAATTTACCCCTTTAAATTATTTAAAAAAAAAAAATAATAAAAAATAATAAAACCCCCTAAAATCTTTTATTGTGGCACTTTAATTCCAATTCAACCTTTTTCTATTACCATCTTCTTTTATTAAATGTTCATTTATCAGTTAATGAGAAGACATCGTTGACATCATAGATGTTTTACAGCTATATAATATATCATTGTTTATTATTTATTATGTCCATCTGAGAAAGTCTAAAAGACATTTTATATACAACATTTGACTTCTTGAGATCAAACCAGTACAGTCACTTCAAAGAAAACAGTTCAAAAGATTCCTACTCGTACAAAAAGTGATCTACCATTGTATGAAGACATTAGTATTTTCACAATAACATATTTATCTAAAGAGGGTGGGCTTAATGAGTACGGTATGTGATTCATTTCAGTCTACCTTGGAATTACATACCATTATCCTCAAGTACATGCACACACAATAAAGTACTTCAGAAAATATCGTCATATATAACAATATAGTCAGGTTTTATTTCTCTAATTTCATTTCATGTCTATTGTACTGAAATGTACACATATTGGTATAATTTAATTATAGCACTGATTCACATGAAATCAAGAATGTTCAGTTAAAATAATAAAAAATATATTAATTACTTAACAATTGAATACAGTTTTTGTCAGAAATATTGACAGGGTACAAAATTAGAATTTGTTTCATAAACATTTATGCTCACTGACAAAATAATTTCCCATGACATAAAGATTAATGCTAATTCATTAATCACAACAATTATTTGCATACATTTTCAAGAATTAAATACTTAATAAAAAATACAACAAAACCAGAGAATGTAAAAACATATCGCATGTTCTATTTTAAAGACAGCTACTGTCTTTTAAGATGTGTGCATGTATGTATGTATGTATGTATGTGAAGTTTATTTGAGTAACCGCAGATTTGAAACATTGCTATTTATATAGCACATTCTAGAAATTATAACAAAGAGCAAAACAAACAAAAGATTATTTTTTAACCCATACAAATGAATTATGTAATTTATAAAAGGTTACATGCACACGCAGCCATTTAATTTTAAGAAAAGGAACTGACTGATCAAGTTAATGTACATTGGATGGTCTCCACCAACAAAATGATCTTGACAAAATTTTCAACATGTTAAAAATGATTATATTTAGTTAACATTTAACCTCTTCTGCTTCTGAATATAGAATAATGCATAAGCTATTATGAGACAAAACCCACTGTCAACCAGATTGACGTTGATCTGAAGTCTACCTTTTATATGGCATTACATCTCGGTATACAGTTCTGTTCTGGAACAAGACTGTATACTAGCTGGGGTGGAGTGGTGCAATAGATGCATATGCACCCCCAGAGTCCAAATGGAAAATAGTTAGCAAAACTTCATAATTATTACAGGTACATCAACTTTTTCATAAAATTGGAACTCTTAACTGAAAATGGTGAATATGTGCACTCTGTGAATCAAGAACAATATAAATCAGGAAGTGGTTTTGTAGCTCAGTACTACAGTAGCTGTGTACTTTCTCTGGATTGGAATGAGTTAATAAATGGAATTTAAAATCCTACATTGCCTTGGGTGAGACTTAAAGACAACGTACTTGCTAGCCTTAAGCATGCACAAGACCTAACTGCACCATTCACGGCCAATAAGATATACCTACAGATAGTGTAAAGATAAATACACAGAGAGACATTAAACTGCCTTAACTA
Organism: Symmetromphalus regularis; assembly: GCA_032355785.1. Taxonomy (NCBI): domain Eukaryota; kingdom Metazoa; phylum Mollusca; class Gastropoda; order Neomphalida; family Neomphalidae; genus Symmetromphalus; species Symmetromphalus regularis. The sequence continues at coordinate 12,742 of JAULBS010110149.1, read as the reverse complement.
CTTTTCAGAGGAATGTCATAGTACAATGAATTTAGAATTTGTCCACCGTAGTGGGCCAGTTTAACATTACACACTTGCTGGAAATATAAATCTCCTATTTCACTTTGGTTTGTCCCAGGAAGCTTTGTTTAAGAGCTATTAGTGTAATCCAGTGCAGCACAGATTTGACAAATACAGCTCTGACACTAAGCTTCAGGCATGCAAGCAATGAACAACAATAATAGAATTGTGTGCTGCTTATAATTAAGTGTTTAAATTCTGTACAGTTAAGAATGTGTTATGCCCAGCTTTAGTCGTAACATCAAAGGATTAAGGGATAAGAGAGAGAGTGAATCTCTATGTACGATAACAATAGCAAACATGGCAATATATAAAGAGCACTTTCTTTGAAAACTGAGTTTATTCCTATAAAGTGCATACTTGAACAGGAGTCTAATACATTTTTTATACATGTATACACAAAACCTGTAAATAGTCCATATCCGGACATCCATTGTAGCTTGTTTTCTGTGTGGCACATGTATGTCCTGTTTCTGTTTGATGGAAGTGCACATTAAAGATCCTCTATCATTAAGGGACTTTCAAAAATCCAACATTATCCTACATGAACTATGTATAGGCACGATGCCCCTTTCTACCACCATCCATACAAAACAATGTTATTAGAACTGTTGATGAGCATTTGATTATATTTGGAACACTTTATCCTTCAGAAAACATTGTTCACAAAATTAATTATAATAATGATTCACAGATCGATTAAGATATTCTGAGTGCATTTGACAATAGCATAATAATAAAGGTAATCTAAAAAATATATTTATACGGTATTTTTATGACAAACATACTTTTCATTAAAATTATTATTATAAAGTAATGTTTTTTTGTAGGATGGAAATCAAAAATGTGTTATAAACATCTAACTGAAACTGTCATTGCATGTGTCACAAATACTGTATGTTGACACTTAAAGCATGTGCGGAGTTAGCATTAAACACACATTTCTTTCATAAGTTTATGTTTAAGCATTGAACATGTACATGAGCAGGTATGTACTGTGAACTTGCATTAACCCAGTCTATAATCTAAGCTGAATACTGTTAGGTTTGCATACACTTGTACCAGACAGGACTACACCTTGAATGCCAAATTAGACAATTCTTTCTGATGTTGTGAACAACCTTACAACTTTCAAACTGCTCAGCTTTTCAATCAGTCTGGATTAAACACTTCACTGTAAACAGCACTGCATGGACAAATTCTACTGCTATTATTTGTTCTTCCCAAGTCATGTATGAAATTACAATTAATAAATAAATATAAACAAATGGATCATGCTCTTTGAACATGTCTGTGAAGTTAAAATAAAAATTGGAATATTTATGGACCTCTTTTGAATTTAACAGCCATTTTATCTTTTGTATTTTCTTCACAACTCATTCCCACACTCTGATGAGCCATACTAAAATCAATCTCAGTCAAGTTAGCCAATCACTTTGATTACAACGCCTGAAGAAATCTTTAAGAAATCATGTTACTGTGAAGAACAGAAAACCTCAGACCTACCCATCATAAATCAAAACCTGGTCATGCATCTGAACAAAATAAATACTGTTACAATCAGGTTTACAAAAGACCTACATTGATAATCAATAGCCCGCTGTACTGTTAACTCAGAAAACAGGTATCCCGTTTCTCACGGTAAATATTACTTTAAAGAAAATCAGTCATGGATGTTGAGGCCATATTCAAGTGGATATAGATTGTTAAACTAGCCAATATTATTGAACTATTATACTGAATATACTCGTATGTTAACAATCAAATAAAAAATATCACCAGTGTTTTTTATTAGCATTTTTAAAATGACAGACCACAAAGACAAGATACAATGACCATCATATTACGATACAGGCTGTATATTAATTTCATATCTGAAGTTCATCTACGAGTGGATGTATACATGTACTAGCATGCATAAACATGTTATTATGTGAATGTATATCATATCAAGGCACATAATAACCGGTGTCACATCGCAATTTGCGATGGAAAAAACCTGAACTGCGAGTCAAAATAATCTGTTCAAAGCAAAATGCGAAACACACTTTTTCTCTGAACCAATGCTACCTGATACATATCTGTTGATATCTTTATTGAATTGTTCCTTGAGTTCACTATATTACTATAATGCCAATGAATTGATGACACTGCACAGTTAGTTCAGTAATGTACTCTCACAAAATTACTAATCATTTTTTAACATTGGTTAGCAATTTGCTAGTTAAGTAAAACAAATTATTTTATGCCTTACACATCTATACACAAATTCCAAAGAAATACGTCTTAAATTAGCATCCTTATTAAGTTTCCTTTAATATAGTAACAATAATCAAACAATTCATGCAAAAGTGTATTAAATTGTTTATTTAGTTTATATTTCTATGAAAGTAAACCAAAAAAAAGATAAGAAAAAAAAGATGAAACATTTTATAAGAAAAGATGACAGAAACATAGTTATAGAAACTTATACATACAAAGGTTGAGTCTGTCACCATAGGAAAAGCAATTCATAAATGTGCTTTGTGTATCTCATCTTTCATACTTTAGACTGAGATAAGACAATAATTTAAAATCATTTTCATTTTAAAGCTACATGTATTCACACTTTATTTCATTTGCAAACAAGCTATATGTATACAGTAATTAGAAGTTATCTTTAAAATATGATGGAATGCTAATAATAAAGGCATATAATCAAATTTGGTAATTTTACAGTGTTTTTTTTAAATAGTTTAATAATAAAAATAACAATAATTAAATTCAGAAATCATACATTTCCATTTTACAAAAGGAAAAAGGAGATAATCTAAATGCAAATGACTAGCAAAGTTGTTTTATTCATGTGACAAGACATGTTAAGGAATGACTCCCAGCACAAATGAAAAAAGAAAAAACTGGCTATTGAGGAAAAAGTGTTGACACAAAAGGAATGAAACAACTACGTAAGTGACAAACATAATAATATTGATTACTACAAGATTTTCCTCAAGTGGCACAATCTGGATTCATCAGCCCTTGACTGTTTGACTGCAATAATATCTAGGATAAGAGTTTACAACAGACAGTGAGAATGTCATTACATGGAAACGTGATTACCCCAATCAATAACAACCCTGGGACCAACACTAACATCAGGTACTGGACAATGTGCATCTACATGTCAACAGCCCATCCATACTACACCATATAATAAATAGTCAACAGTAAAAATATCTACATAAAATATCAATCATGTTGAAAACCATTACATGCCAATTAAGTGTCAGCACTACAGTGAATTTCAAGAGTTAACATTCCTAGGGTTTTAGCCTGTGGGTAAAATTCCGTACCCTTAAATTTCCTTAGGTTACGACTCAGTACCCTCAAACTGAAGGGATACTTTTTTTTTTAAAGGTTCTTCAATGGGGTGAGTTAGTAAAGTTGTCTTCCCATAGGTGTCGATAAGTGAAGAGGACAATTCCAGACTCGATAAAGCTAAACAACTGGAAGAAAATGCATTGAATTGATTAGCACTTTATAGAGCTTAGAAAAAAAGTCCTACTTGGACTGGCTATGTGTCTACACTTGACCATTTAGCCTTGAAAAAAATATTTTACCATATATAACCAATTCTCTGATACTTACTAGAAAATTACATTATACTTTTGGAGATCTAATTTTCACTGACTGAACCTCGATAAGTTAATTTCCTCCCTTCAAACAACATCATCAGTAAACTGGTACTCCACTTGTATTTACTCTATGCTGAAATCTACTCTACAATAATGTAATAGTCAAGAACCAGCTTACGTCATCAGATGACGTCATTCTCTAGATGTTTACTACCTTGAGGTAAGTATTTTGTGGATATTTACTTGTTTGGTCTTTGTTCCAAATAAATAAATTAGTGCATCAATGACAGTAAATCGCTAGCTATAAACAATTTTATATTCAAATGTAATTAAGACAGATTTCCGTTTGATATTTTTATATATTTTGTTATAGTTGTTATGAACTTATGGATAACTTTTCCGCTCTCGATAATGAAAATGGGTTCCGTTTTAGTAGTGTTTTTATTGTTGCTCAGTTAATTAATAAAAGGGTGACTGTTACTTTCTCTTACTTCTAAACAAATCAAATATCCCTACAGATTCAAGATAACAAGAACTATAAATAATTCTTAACATTTAACGACCAAAATCCTGTCTATTGTGACCTTTTGTAGGCCTGTTTTCGAAATAAATTTTAAAGTTGTTAATTTTATTTATCACGTAAATATACATTCATGTGCATAATTATAGTATTTATGCTTATGTAGTAGCACACTCATATCAATAATTTTCAGTTTAAAGCATACAAAGCCAATTAGTCTGTCACACGTTCAAATAACTATTTTAAACAGGAAATGATTAAAAATTTGATCGAGTGTTCTTTTGGCATGGGGAGATAATTCATGCCAAAACTACCAACTCACTCCATTGCCTTGGTGGCAGGTGTTTCCATGCTCGTGGTGGGAACACCACTAACATAAAATTATGTCAAAGTAGTCTAGAATTCATTTCAGAGGTTCTAATATCTAAATATTTTCTAGTGGAGTATCCCCAGACCTCCCGCCCTTCTGTGTACCCTCAAATTATTTTCTGGTGGAAACCCTGATTCCCAATTCTATAAACCATCTTTATTGTGAAATAAAAAGAATTACATACTCTGGTTACTATTCTCTGAAGAACTAGCTCTCATTATGAATTACTCACAAAAGCTGTTAGGTAAAGTGAACAACACTATTTGCTCTCCACACACTCTATCCACATGAGATGTTCCAGCAAATAAACAGGCTTTACACCAAATAATGTAAACATTTTGTTAGAATACCTAATGTGTCGCCTAATGACAGGACAAAAGGGCAAACATTGAAAGAATTCCATCGCGTCTGTAAATGTTTTACAACTGTGCAGGTTGAGATGGGTTAAGCCAGTCATCTGTTTACTGCGTGTTCACTGCCATCAGGTCTATAACCACATCTAATGAGTTGAAGCAACAAGAATACCTCATTATGTAATTCACATGCAATATCAGAAACACTAAGATATACAGAACAGCTGTAGGTAGTATTTATAGAAGAGAGACAACACTAAAATAAACTACTTGAAAATGGAGTACACATGCACCAAGAGTGAATGCATACACCCAGCTTTCAAGCAGCAAGTTGATGATGGTATCTTGCTATTGCTGCTAACTGAAAAGCCAATAGAGAATCCACCTTAGGTGTCTCCAACCTCAGTCTTGAAACAATCAATAGTGTATTTTTGATGAGTAATATTGTTTGGCTTATTAGGGTTTGTTCATAATTCTCAACATTTTTCTATTGCAAGAACAATTCTAACAATTCATATGACTAAAATGTCAATTTTAGGGTGAAGGGATTTAAATCAACATTTTAAAACCAATTTCGGATGTCCAAATTCCCCCCACCCACAATTCTAACTTATAAAAAGTTACCAAAACATTGAAAGTCATGACTGATACCAAAGACAACACGAGTCCTGTATGAAAATACTTTGTAAAAACAGCTAACTGCGATTTATAAACAAGTGATTTTGCAGCTATACAACTTAGATGACACATTTAAAAAAAAAATTAAAAACATTTTTTTTTAATACTGGCAGTTAGATAAGAAAAAAAAGAAAAACATACAAAGGAAAAGAACCCAACCTACATGTATTTATTCACCCATCACTTTCATTCTTTCATTCATATTACAAACACACATGCTGAGATTCCAAGATGCCGTAATTTCAGACACTCAAGAATTAGAAATGTGACTTTGTAGCTATAGTGAGAATTGTCTTAGCTTTGATGTTTGACCAATGTGTATCAACAACAACAATAATAATAACTATACACAGTATTAATATAAATAAATTCAGGGATGAACCTGGCCTGTCAATTCTTAAAACTGTTTCAATACTGCAATATTATAAATATAATGTATTGTACTTTCCTTCAGATCTGTGTTTGGAAAAAGCAGGATAGCAATTTACTGCTTGCCCGAAAATCATTTCAGGTGAGAAATTTAAAATGAGCAGTTTTGTCAATTTACACATTGTGCAAGATAAAACTAAAGACAAATGATGTTCAAAAATGCTCATTGCTTTCTATTTTGAATGTAAATCCCATGTATTACAACAACCCTTTCAAGATTCAACAACACTAGCCTTGCCTGTCTAAATGTACAAACACATACCTCTGTAGTAGGCCTTGGTAATAGCATCAAACTCTTCCTGTCCAGCAGTGTCCCACAGCATCAGGCGGACATCTTCACCATTCATCCTAAAATATGAACAATGATCACATAATGCATTACTGTTCACGGAGATATTTATAAACACCTGTCAAATAGACATCAGAAGTGACACCATTCACTAAATTTTGACTGTTTCAAGATTTTCTGCATATTTACATGTGATGGTTTCTTCTTTGTTGCAAAAACATTAATAGTAATAATATACATACATGGAGGCCATAATTAATTTCTGTACATATACAATGTAACAGTACCGCTGAACAGTAACAAGTATTAAATATTTGTATGTGTATCACACATCATTTAGTGAGGAAATCAAAACAATTGTGCTACTTTTTAATTTTTCATTTCCATGTATAATTTAATATAATTATGAATAAAAACAAATAACATACATGTATGTGAACACACCTAAAATGTTTTCTAAAAAAGGAACAATTCAGTTTTAACCCTTCCCCAATAAAAGGTTCACTAACAATTTTTTTAATCCCATCCCAAATGATAACTTTTCTTCTTCTATTATTGCTTTATTATAATATAATATATATTATTACACACTTATATATGTAATTATAAATCTATGCATGGAAATTATATTTTGATAGGATCCAAAAAACATTTTATGTCATGGGATTCCAAATACAATGTATGTGTACGATAAGGACACTCTTTTATTTTTGGGATTACAGTCCTTTGAAACAAGATTTCCCAGATGCCATAAAAAATAAAATAAACTTTGTCATAACTTGTTAAACAAAAGAAGATGTAATCTGCATGTGGTATACTTGATTAGCTTTGAGCTGATTTAAAAACAAATTACAAACCATTTTTTAATTACCTCAGTCCATAGGCCTTTGGGTGCATAATGTTTAACACAATATGTAAATTCTTTATTATATACTACAGTTGTCTTTAGGTCTAACAATCAGTAGAAAAACTTAAATTTAAAGAATGGACCAAAATTGAATTGTATTTTTTTGTTCCTTTTCTTCCAAAATGCATATAAGCATAATAATAATAAAATAAATAACAAACAAAACAACATTTGGCTTAACAGTTTTATTTGGATATAACGTACAACATTTTGATGGTCATTTCTGCACTGACTATATATAAACACACTAAAGTAATAAAAGCTGACCTATTTAGTATTTTATATTCTTTACCAAGTACAACATTAAACATAAACTCCTTTCAAACAGGTTCTAACATATAAAAATGAGATCAGATGGACATTAAATACGATTCCTATCCCATCAAGTACTATATATATTACATACTGGTATATATGTACATCCACTCATCACAGGACTGGTTGTCTTGAAACTAGTTTTTTATTTTATTAGTGGACCTTCAACTGTATATGGTACAATGTACTATTTACCAGAAGCAATTAATATATACTTCATGTGTGTCAAAAACCAGTTCATGTTTATTAATGAGGCAACATTTCTTTTGTCCTACATTTATTTTGTGTTGGATCAAATAACATTTGCAGATTAGCAATATAGATTTGGTGGCTGTTTAAATAGGATATGAAGTATTAGGAGGCTTCTGTTACATATCGCATTATGCTCACACATGGATACAATATATACAAAATTAATATTAATGGAACTAGCCAGCTTACAATAAGCCAGAAAACAACATGACAATGTAAGAAGAAAAATATTTAGGTATTGTGGTTCCCACAGCAAGCCAATGCTAAAATATAACTTGAATAATACTAATAGAAAACAAGTGTGGATTTAGGATTTTGCAAATAAAGCTGAGTGATGGGAATATGCGACCAAAGGAAAATGGGTCTTCATCATTTTTTAAAGTACAAACAAATAGAATATTTTTCAACAAAATAGTGTGGACAGCTTGCATCCCAATGCAGCCCATCATAACTCAAATTTAAATACATTATATATATACATACCTAGTATTAAATTTGGAACATTCTGAATCATTTTCAGCACTACCAATTAAGGATCAATAATAATAACAAGAATTATAAGATTTATTACATAAAGTATGTTACACTTTCAAAATATTGTAAGATAAAGCAACCACTCCACCAGTTGGCATATTCACCAGGTGCCCAATTAAAAAATGTAAAAAATGGTCCTCGGCAGGTGAGGAATGGTGTTACAGACCACAATGAGGCACGGACTATATAATGTAGCAGCCTTCTAAATACACACAGTCAAACCTAATTGAAAAATTAGGTTAACCTAAACATACTGGATGTGACACGGAACTGCTAAAAGGTTCAAGTACTTAAAAACAGGTGATCCGGTGTTCTGTTCAAACAAAATTAAACCAGGTAACACACGGTCTGCATTTGTCAGAAAGGTGTAACCCAGTGCTCTAAACACAGGTACTATGTGGTTCAAAGTTATGTGTAGATGTATCAGTTTGTGTTCATGTTACCCTTAAAATTCAATAAACGTATCTATCACAGTGACTACGATTACAGTAATTATTTCTGCTACAGAAATAATCTGCTCATTCTACTAATGTGTACATGTACCTACATTGTACTACTACAACAATACGACAGCGACTACAGCATGGGGATAAATGTTCACTTGGCTGAGGAAATATAGGTATTGCTCCCCTGTAATTTTACCTGCCAAAAATATAAATATTATTATGTATCCCAAACATTTTATACCTGACAAGAAGATTTACACAATGATGTCACAAGATAAGCTTATTTATGGTAAAACAACCCATTGAACTAGGGTTCCATGAATTATTATTTTTTTATTAACTGAATGTATATATTATATACATATCTAGACATATCCGGTATGAGTTCTCCCTCCACCCCACCAACTCCCCTTCATCCATCAATTTTTCATTTTCTCCTTATTAATATTATTAGAATAGATCAACTTACTTTCGACCAAAATATCTTACCACTATCTTTAGATCCCATTTGAAAATGTCTGTTTCCACCCTTTTAAATGTATATATTCTGGTACCATGTACTTGTGTGTATTATGAAATAACTGAGTAGTTGTAATTTGTTTTAATGTTACTTATCTGGTATGTTATAAATTTATATAACCTTTGTCATTAACTTAATATCAAAATGGAGTAATGTGATATTCTAATACTCACAAATATTGTATGCTACATAAGGATTTTTTCTGTAGTTCATTTCAATCAACTGAAATTCTAATCAATGCATTAACCATGGTGTAAATATAATCAATTACCTACATACATACACATAACCAGAATTAATAAGCCGAGAAGCTAATTTAGTCCCAATTTGTCTTTACACAGTTGACCCACATATATTGGTATTAATGGCATGGGTCCTGCTGTTAACACTCATGTAGATCCGGTTTAGTCACACAATGACCATAAAAAAAAACCAAACTATTTTCTCTTTATTGGTCCTGCTGATTTATATACATTTTCAGGTATTATTAAACAACTTACAGATACATCTGTCAGGTCAGAGTTCATAGTGTACAGGTCTACATAGGTACACATCTACTAACATCAGCAAGACAAATTGACAGAGATAAGCAAATATTCCATTAGCCCATTACCTAACTAACAGTGACCTACACAACATGTCAAAAACAACCTACATTATTTCCTGAATTTCTATTGGTTTAGTGAGCATTTTGTTTTTGCATTTCAATTGTTCTGAAAGTTTGCCTTCAGCACATGTGCAGTGAATTTAAAGATGATGTAGACAAACATCCTTGAAATCTATTCATAGTCAGGGTTGTTAAATTCACAAAATGCAGGTCTTAGCTACATGTAGCTAGCAGATTTTCTTCTCTTTTTTTGGTAATGGAAAGTTAATTTTATAATTAAAATCACCTACATTTTGTTTAAAATTAAATTCTTTGATTTGAATGACAATATTAAAAAAATAAGACATACAAATTTCAGATATGACGGTACATGATATAAACTAAGCATGCATACAAAAAGTGTTATGATGTATATATAGAGAAGATACGTGTACATACAATTTTTAAACTATGTGTAATTTGGAACATTTAAAAAAAAAAAAACATTCTGTCCACTCTTTACACACAGAATCACTAAAGAATTTTCCGAAATTAAACATTTTAAAATATTATTCCACTATAGCAGTAAACAGGGGGCATTAAGTCTTATGTATTAATTTCAATTAATCATTAAAATGTCAAAAACTATTTTACATTTATGCATATTAATTAGTGAGGAATTGTACTATCTACATGAATAAGTTGTTGACAAATGATAATGACCTGCGTTTATAGTTGCCTTGCAATATTTAATTATTTACACCCCCCCGCCCCGCCCACACACACACTGGAAGTCACACTGTTGTTATTTCACTGCTTTGCAATAATAATAATAATAATAATAATAAAAATAAAAACTTACTCAATCTGCCGTTCAAGAAAATCTACTCCAATGGTCTTCTTGTAGTCCTTGGTGAAAATGCCCTTGCAGTAGCGCTGTATCATGCTGGACTTCCCCACGGCCCCATTCCCAACCACGACCACTTTGATGGCCACCTCGACCTCCTCCTCTCTCATTGTACACTGCTACAAAGCATTAACAAATTAGCCCAGCCGGTCATAGGTATACTGTTTGTGACAAACATAGGTTCGGTGTAGAAGGAAGTCTGGCTGCGAGTACCTTTGATGTTACAGAGCCCAGCTAATGTGCTGTGGGCATGTGCTGATCTGTAAGATAAAGGCAACAAATGTGTCGGAAGGATTTTAGTCAAGGTACAACAACTGAAAATAAACAATAGAAATAAGAAAAAAATCTGTTTAGAAAATATTTGGATGATTTTATCTTAAGAACAGACCGGTTGAGAAGGGATTGTATTTCATGAGATCTTTTCAAGATCAAAACAAAACATAGAGTTTGATATAATTATATGCTGGTAGTGGTATAATAACCAATGGCAGGTCTTAAAAAGTCAAGTTAATCATAGGGTTCTACATTGTTCATGTATGGAGGTGATTGATTTTACAAACGCTAGTAAAACTATTAGGTACAGTCAATTAGTTAAACTGAACAACAAAAACAACCATCAAGAACAAATGTTAAGTACAGAAATAGCATTTCTTTAATTTATTACATTACATAATCTAAATTTAAATGTTAAGAACAGTCATTTTTCTAACCTCCACTTACAATATTATGTTAGTGTAATATTTTTTCTCTCTTTAAGTTTAATGTCACCAGTAAGGCACACCAACTTATTAACCTTTCGCTATTTGATGTCAAACATTTGTAATTCCATAAGCAGCAAGGCATCTTTTATATACAGTTTCCACTGACAGAAAAACACTATCGATATATACATGTACCTGCCAGTGCTCTGGTTTGGATGTGAATAAACCCAATCAGAGATAATAAGTTCACCCATGATGTCTAGTGGATAAACGTAGTCAACAGATAAGTGAACTACATGTAGTTCTAATCATAAGTGTATAGTTTTGATGTTTGCGTTTATTTAAAAGAAAATGATTATTCATATCAATATGCAATGTTTTACATTCTTCAGTAAAATTAACACATTCAGTGATAATGCAATCAATCATTTTTACCTTGTTCATGCAAGTTACACAGAGGTAGAACACTAGCTAGTCTCTACAAGAGATCTGTCAAACATAATAATGACCATACTTCAAAGTAAAGTTTGTTTTATTTAACGACACCTTTAGAGCACATTGATTTTTATCTTTTCATCGGCAACTGAACATAAATCATATATGGTCATTCTGACATATATATGTATTTAGAAGAAACCCGCTCGTGCAACATATGCTACTCTTTCCAATAAGCAGCAAGGGGTCTTTTATATGCACCATCCCAGACAGGATAGCCCATTCCACAGCCTTTGATAAACCAGTTGTGGACCACTAGTTGGAACGGAAAATAGCCCAACCTGTAAATGGTTCACTGAGAAGGATCGATCCAACAACAGACTGGTTCACAGGCAAACACTCTACAGTCTGAGCTACATCCCACTCCCTTCACAATTTGGGTTTCATGTGCTGTGTTAGATTTTGATTGTTTATTGTTTAGAACCTCTCTGATGGTCACACGTGTGACAATGGTATTGCCCATATATTAATGTGTGTCTTGCATAATTTGACTTAACAGATTGGTTGTTAACACTAATAGTGACAGTGATAATGACATTAACTCAATTACTGCCATTTCCAATAGAACATAACAGGGACAGATCGATAAATCTGAAAACACTGTGTTGAGATATTAATATTAAAGAAGGGTCTAAAGTAAGTTCAGATCAATATTAATTCAATAGAAATAACAACAATCTCCCGTAAGCAATATATACAAAGATAAATGATTTTCCCAACACACATGTAGCAGACAATTGTAAAATGTATTTTAGATAAATGCATA
>JAULBS010110138.1:0-15166 GCA_032355785.1 Symmetromphalus regularis | reverse complement strand
TTCTCTTTATGGAAAACATTTACACTGCAGTACAGGTTTCTTACGACGTTCTCTTTATGGAAAACATTTACACTGCAGTACAGGTTTCTTACGACGTTCTCTTTATGGAAAACATTTACACTGCAATACAGGTTTCTTACGATGTTCTCTTTATGGAAAACATTTACACTGCAGTACAGGTTTCTTACGAGGTCCTCTTTATGGAAAACATTTACACTGCAATACAGGTTTCTTACGAGGTCCTCTGTATCGCCGACAAATTGGTCATGGATACACAGTCGTGGAAGTCAAGGTTATGGAAAATGTCAAGATTCAATGGTAAAGTAATTATTATTAGCGATAGCTTGAGCAGAGGTGTGTCAGGTTGACTGTATCCTGGATTTTGGGAATGCACGTGCTGTAAGTGAGGAGGTCATAATAAAAGGAGTGAATGTACTACTATCGGGGCAATCAGTCAGATATTTTCAATACGATTAGATATGTAACGTTTGAAAAGAGAATCTTCTATGTGTGATGATTCTTGGATTGGCTTAAGTTTTTATTTTATATATATAATTATTTTATATACTTATGTATTGGTAAATGGTTAGAAATAGCAATGACATATACACCGTAAAATTATTATATTTCTGAGTATGGTGAAAAACTGAATTTAATGTCACGCATTGTTGTAAATTGGGTTGGAGTAGATGTACGAGTTTTACATGGTTTATTGGTTTTTCCATGTATATTGTTACGTGAATGTAGTAACTGTAGTATGATGGATTTCTTACGTTCGGAAACATTGTATTTTACTTATAGAGTCTGGGGCGGATGTAGAGCCAGGGCAGTTCTGTAAATCCGATGTGGGCCGTGATCACTGAGTTGGATTAGTCAACAGAGACAATCCAAAGTGACATCAGTAGCCGTGAACTCCGTGTGAGGTGGATTAGTCAACAGGGACAATCCAATGTGACGATGGTAGCCGTGAACTGTGTAGAGGATTTGTCAACATGGACATGGTGTGACGTAAAGATGGCGACGTCTGTATTCAGAGCATAGTGGATTCGTCGACATGGACAATCCAGGGCGATGTTCGTAAATCGTTGTAGAGACTTCAACGTAGAGATTTCAACATAAGTGGTTGACTAACAATAACGGTTTGACAATCTGTGTGACTGGGTTATCACTATTAATTGTGGCTATTTCTATTATCAAAACATTCTCCAATTTGGTTTGTTTCCGGAACAGTACTTTCGTAAAGTAAACTAACTGTGGTTAACGAGTGATCACTAAAGACTGTTTTATGGGCTAAATTTATATTTTGGGGTTTTGTTTTGTTTTCTTGTTGAATGGTTGTGTGTATGAATGGTGTGGTGTATGTGTGGTGTGAGTGCGATTGTGAGTTTCATAAAGTTGAATTTTCCATTCCTTTGTTGTGTTGTTATTCCAGTTTGTGACATTTTTGGTGGCAGCGGTGGGATAATTTAGTTGTTACAGATTGGAATAACGGGTTGTTAGAAAATAATATCCCCTGCCGTATAAGGTGATACTTTTCCTACAGATGTAGTTGGAATACCCTTGTGGCTACAAGCTCTCGGTTGAGGTCGGCGCCATCATTGTGACACTCTTGTGTTGTGTAGTTCAGAAAGTTGTAGGGTGGTAGGATATTATTTGTCTAATATAATGGGAGATCCATAGGAGAGTGGGTTTAGTATATCCTTGGGTTGTAGTGAGTAAATTTTCCATGGTCATTGGGAAAATTAAGAGTATTCCAGAGATTACTATTGATATTTACATGTATGTTATTATCCTACTTATTGTGGTTAACACCTTTCAGTTAGCCATTGATCTGGAAAAGACTATTGAACTTGGGAAGAGTTTAGGATATGATGGATCAAACTTGCAGGTATTTGTGAGAGAACAGCTTGAGCGACTAGACGTAATTAGAAAGGAAAATGAAGAACGGGAAGAAAGAGTAATTGCTCGTAAAGCTATACAATTAGAGCGAGAAAATGAGAGAGTTAAAGAGGTTAGAGCGAGAAAATGAGAGAGTTAAAGAGGTTAGAACTTGAACAAGAGAAAATTAAGCGAACTGAATCTGAACATAGCTTAGAAAGGAGTTTCAAAATAGAATTGCTTAATAAAGAGTTAGAATTAGAGTCAGGCGAGAAAATGTATCATTGGAAACTTCAAACAGGGTAAGGTCAGTCCATGAATCTAGTATTCCTAAAATGCCAAAAATGCCTTTTGAAGATCATAGAGATAACATTGATGCCTATTTACAGCACTTTGAGAGGATTGCTACTGTTCATAAAAAGGATCGTGCACAATGGGCCACATATTTAAGTACATTACTTAAGGGTAAGGCTTTAGATGTTTATACTAGGATGAGTTTATACTAGGATGAGTTCAGAGGATGCAGAGAATTATGATTGCTTGCAAACAGCTTTATTAAAAAGGTATGAAATGACAGAGGATGGATTCCATCACAAATTCAGAACTGCATATACTGAATCAGGTGAGACATTTTCTCAGTTTGTTGTGAGAATAGACAATTATTTCACTAGGTGGATTGAGTTAAGTGAAACCAATAAAACCTATGATGGAGTGAAAGATTTGTTACTTCATGAACAGATACTAAATGTAACTGGTAAGGATTTGTCCGTTTTTGAAGGAAAGAAAAACCCAAGTGTGTGATGGATATGGCAGTGTTGGCTGAACAATATATAGAAGCCAGAGATACAGTTAATCACAGTTCAAGGACTTTTACCTTGAGTTCAAATGAAAGTAGGGATAGCAGGCAAGTAAAGGTAAATGCAAACCCACAGGGATCGAAACCAGGAGACTGGAGCAAATTTACTCCAAATAAGGATAGGAAATGTTTTAAATGTAACAAGGTAGGGCACATAGCCAAAGATTGTCAAAAAAGGCCGTGTGAGAGTATCATGTACTTGTGTGAGAGACGATAGTATTCTTCCAGTATCAGAAAGGAATGATCAAAAGGATAGTTCTGACAAATGTGTGTTACAGTCAGAAGAGAGTAACTTGCATGTTGAAGATGGTAAGAAGTCTGAAGTCTGAAATGAGTATGGGAACTATGTGTGCCACGAGTTGTGTAATGCCAGTACTTCAGGGTAAAGTATGTGGTAAAGTAGTTAATGCCTTGAAGGATAGTGGATGCAGTGGCATTGTAGTCAAAAGGTCAGTGGTAGATTCGGATTGTATGACTAGTGAAACTCGGACATGTACTTTGGTAGATGGAACTGTTAGAATTGTTCCAGTGGTATTGATAAGCATACACCCCATTCTATAGAGATAAAGTAAAAGTAGCTTTTATGGAAACACCACTATATGAATTGATAGTGGGAAATATTCCTGGAGCAAGAGAACCAAATGACCCAGATCTTTGTTGGTCAGATCAAAGGTCAGAAAAGGTTAGTGTAGTAGCAACACGAGGCCAACAAAGTTAGAGAGATTGGTATGAAACCTCTAAAATTAATGTCTGATTTTGGAGTGAAAGTTACCAGAGGTGAGTCTATAGAGAAACAGAAAAGTGATCAGAGTTTGTACAAGTTGAGACAATTAGTTGAACAAGGTAAAGAGAAGAAAACTACTAAAAGTACTTCAGGTTACTATTTTGAGAGGGATATATTGTACCGTAAGTACACATCAGCTTCAGTGGAAGGTGGTAAAGTGTTTGTTCAAGCAGTAGTACCATTTGAGCTTCGTTTGAACATAATGAAACTTGCTCATGAATCGCTGATGGGTGGACATTTAGGAATTAAGAAAACACTAGATAGAATTTATCACAATTTTTAGAGGGTGGCAGTTGATCTCGTTGGACCGATGTATCCTGCGACTGATCAGGGAAACGGGTATATCTTGACTGTGGTAGACTATGCCACAAGATATCCAGAAGCTGTAGCACTTCCAAGGATTGAGACAGAGTACGTAGCAGAAGCTTTGCTTGAGATATTTTCTAGAGTAGGTGTACCCAAAGAAATTCTCAGACATGGGTACCCAGTTTACTTCTGCAGTGATGAAGGAATTAGGCTACTTTCAATTAAGCAGTTGACAACTACTCCATATCATCCTATGTACAATGGTTTAGTTGAACGTTTTAACGGAACCATGAAAACTATGCTTAGAAGGTTAAGTTCAGAACAGCCGAGAGATTGGGACAGATATTTACCAGCATTGCTATTTGCATACAGAGAAGCACCTCAAGAAAGTTTAGGTTTTGCTCCTTTTGAACTTCTGTATGGACGAACTGTAAGAGGACCAGCTCGAATACTACGTAAGTTGTGGACAGAGGAAACTGAAAATGCTGAGGTACGTACTACATATGAGTATGTGATTGATCTCCAGAATCGTTTGGAGAGTACACTCCATTTAGCTCAACAGGAATTGAAGAAATCTTCAGGAAGATATCGTAAATACTACAACAGAAAATCTCAAGACCGAAAGATGGAGGTAGGAGAAAAAGTGTTAAATCTTGCTGCCCACTGATCATAAGTTGTTGATACAGTGGAAGGGACCGTACGTGATTGAGAGTAAGTTTGGTATTGGAAACTACAAGATCAGAGTAGGTAACAAAGTGAAAACATACCATGCTAATCTTCTCAAGAAGTTTGTGGACAGACGGGTAGTATTGGGTAACACTGTATATGATGTTAATATAGCTAGTCTACAGTACACAGGTGCAAGTGTTGTAGATGTATCTGAAGCTGATGAGAGTAATATTACTATCAAATATGGTGTACCAGAGATTACATCACCTACTTTGACATCACAGGAAACATATAAGGATGTTGATATATCCTCTGAGTTGTCTGCAGAACAACGTGACCAAATGAATAACCTGATGTTTGAATATAGTGATGTACTGGGTGATTTACCAGGTAGGGTAGAGTGCATAGATTACAAAATTAAGTTGTCATGTATGGATCCAGTTCGTTCCAAACCCCATCGATTACCACATCATATGAGAGATGCAGTTGAATCAGAAGTAAAGGTAATGCTTGATATGTATGTCATTGAGCCATCAGATTCTGTGTTTGCTTCACCTATTGTTCTGGTGAAGAAAAAAGATGGTAAGTTTCAGTTCTGTGTAGATTACAGGAAACTGAACCAAGTTACTGTATTTGATTCCGAGCCGATTCCTTTTGCTGAGGTATTGTACACTAAATTGTCCAAGTGTAAGTATTTCACAAAGATAGACTTAAGTAAGGGATATTGGCAAATTCCTATGGATGAAGAGAGCAAACCGACGACTGCGTTCATAACCCCAGATTGTCAAGAAGGTAATGCCTCTTGGTGTTGTAAATGCTCTTGCAGTTTTTACCTGAATGATGCGGAAAGTCCTATATGGATTAAAACATGTAGAACATTTTATTGATGACATCTTAATTGGCACAGAAGATTGGGATCAACACGTAGAACAAGTCAAAGCAGTACTTGAACGGTTACGTATCATTTAACTGTATGTCCAACAAAATGTGTTGTAGGATACAAGAAATTAGAATTCCTAGGTCATGTAGTAGGACAAGGAGAACTTCAGCCAGAAATGCGAAATGTCAGCAAACTTTTGAACATTTCAAGACCGTAAACTAAGAAACAGGTGAGGTCATTCATAGGTTTGACAGTTATTATAGGAAATTTGTGCCTAATTTCTCAGCCATAACAGTACCTTTGACGGATCTAACAAAGAAGGGTAAGCCAAATAAAGTTAAGTGGACTGAAAGTCAAGAGATAGCATCTTTTCACTGAAAGAAAGCATATCTAAATTTCCTGTTTTAAGATTGCCAGATTTAGCGAAACCATTCTTGGTGAGTACAGATGCATCTGATGTAGGATTGTGAGCAGTTTTGCTACAGGAACATGAAGGAGAAAGTTTTCCGATCATGTTATGTAAGTAAAAAAACGTTTAGACAGGGAGAAAGCTTATTCTACAATTGAAAAGGAATGTTTAGCGATTGTATGGTCTGTCCAGAAGTTAGAACGGTTTCTTTATGGGAGGGAATTTGTTCTAGAAGTAGATAATAAACCTTTGGTATGGATGACTAAGGCCAAGGTAGCCAATGGGTGGGATATGCGATGGGCATTGGCGTTGCAACCCTTAGATTTGTCATCGGGGCAATCAGGGGTGTCGACAATGTAGGGGCCGATCTCTTAAGTCTCTGTACACTGTGAGCTACCTGTGTATATAGTTGTGTAAATAATAAGTGTAATGAATTTCAGTTGTAATGGTTTTGTTTATTTAGTAACTGATTGAATCTTGAAATTGTTATAATTTTCTTCCGAAAATTAACTTAAGTAGGGGGGTATTGTCAAGATTCAATGGTAAAGTAATTATTATATCGTATATCAGGAAGTATACAGTAATCTGCGTGAAAGAGTTTTGAGTGCGTGTTTTATAGATTGTACGGTATGTAAGTGTTGGTTTCACAGAGGCTAGTGTTACCATAGTGATAGCTTGAGTCAGGTTTACTGTATCGTGGATCAAATTACCCAACCAAATTACCCAACCAATTTTCTGATCTAACTGTCACGAGTTCTCTCCCATTGTTAATCAGCTAGGGTTACTTTGACTATAAATACTATTAAAACATAAAATGCCATTACGTTCTTTTATTTAAATGTATAAACATGGAATATTATTTATCATAGGGGTATGTACATGAATAGAATATACATAAAATAATGTTAGAAATACAAAAACGAGATTGTGAAGGTTTCAAAAACAATTTTATTATTTAAAATAACTGAAGTACTATATGACAATACCAAATCTGTAATTCATAAAAAGATGGCAATTGACGCAACGTAATGTGATAAATAACAACCTATTAAGTCGAAGAAAACCAATATCAAAATTAAAATAAACACTGGAATGACTTAACTCAATGATACAATAGACATTCATCAACAAGTGCTAAAATGGATAATTAGTCTCTATGATTGGTTTTGAAATTTGGTATTCCTGATATCTAAATGTATAGTCGAGTTGTAATATAATTATTGATACAATGGTACAAAATAGCACATTACTATATAATTATAACGATTTTAAAAACAAACATTGTCACCTGCCAGGTTTCTGATATTTCTATTTTTTTTATTTGCCTGTTTCGACAGCAGACTGTCTTCATCAGGAAAACATGATTTTGGCAAGATTCGTGTAATGTCCCTCTTCTGTGTTACAAAATGGATATATCTGAGAATGGCAGGTATTGCCAACATTTTCAGAAATAAATTATAATTAATAACAGGGTTGAATTAACCAAACATTCAGATTGTGTCAATAATAGTATTATCGACACAATTGGAATGATTAATCAAACAATTATGATAAAATCACCATACTGTAGTACCACATCCTGTTTTTAGGATGATCAAGTTTATAACCTAACTTAATACGTCTATCCACAAAAAAAATTATGTACAACATTTTGTTATAATAATTGTAAAATGAAATGTTTTATATTGATAAATATGTGTAGTATTACCTTGACCTTGCTTAAATGAGTTTGTAAAGCATCAGCAAAATCAACTTTGATATATTAAACACATCAGAACGTTCATAAATACATTAGATGTGTAAAAATAATGTTTTAATTAAAACACTGTACTTTTAAGTTGCTTGAAGTGAAATTATTACTATTATTATTTTTGGCCCAAACATATCTCCATTGATAATATCAGGGTAGGTTTCTGATATTTGATTTTCATAATTACCAAAAAACCAACAAACAAAAAAAGAAATCCACAAAAAGTAAAAACAAATCGTAGCATGTTTTATGAGGACTATCACCAGCCGACTCTAATCGAAACGGGATAATAACTATTTTGGAATTTGAGAATGAAGCAAAACATGAATAATTATGCAAGTCACCATTTCCACAACAGACATAAAAGTCGTTACTGCTATAAAATTCTATTCCATGTCTTTACTATTAAAAATTGCATGGCATTCATTATTGTGTTTTGGGAGACGTTTCTTGGTTATAATTTTAGAATTCAAAATGACAATTTGTCGATGGTATATATCATAAAAAAATCCCACCTAAATGTTCCATGCCCACTCAACTACGGTACTACAAAAAAACACACCACTCCTCACCAAACAAATATGAAACAATGACAAATGAAACACATTAATTTTTATAGGATGTGATTATATAGATGTATTTAAAATTTACTAAAATTGTAAATTGCTAAATTATTATAATTATGGTGATATAATAAATGAAAAGGCTCTTGTAAAAATATTACATGTATTTAAAAAACAACAAAAACCACTGACTATACTGATGGAATAAAATATGACAATGAATTATGTTATAAAAGATAATGAATACAATCAAAAGTTTGGTTTTAGTACTGATAAATAAATACCAAAATATATTTGTTTTCTCATAAAACAATATCTGATATTGATTACAAGTGATACTGAATATCAACTGTAGTTTGTTTTATAACTTTTAATTGGATAATTTTATAAAAACAGTGGAATTTATCTGACATATTTCATAAAATAATTCTTTGGCACAATAAGAATTAAAAACATTGATGATTTTCATTATCTAATAATAACAAGGGCTATACTGGTCAGAGAATACATCCTGACGTAAAGAATTGCCTTAACCAGATCTTTAAATTCTGAGACAGTTGACAACTGAAAGAACTGTGCTCGTCTGTTACATATGAAATTGCATGCACAATTAAATTAATGACAACTAACATTAACAAAGAAAATAATTTTAACTACTAAAATGAGGCAAAGTCTGCTGTTGTTTATCTCTACCCTAGCATCAGTGAATCACAAAGAGATGCAATACCTTTATATACTCCTTTCAGAATGGGGAAAAAGAAAAATGACTGTAAATATTTAAATTAAAAGTTAATTTAAAAAACCAGATGGTATTACCAAATTGAAAAAAAAACTAAAATGAAATAAAATAGATACAGTCACAAAATAAAATAAATACTAAGTCACAAAATAAAATACCAATAGTGACAAAATAAAATAAATACTAATAGTGACAAAATAAAATAAATATTAAGTCACAAAATTTTATTTTAAAATCACAAAATAAAATAAATATTAGTGACAAAAAAACAGTGACAAAATAAAATAAATACTAATAGTGACAAAATAAAATAAATACTAATAGTGACAAAATAAAATAAATACTGACAAAATAAAATAAATACTAACTGACAAAATAAAATATACTAATAGTCACAAAATAAATAAATATTAAAGGTGACAAAATAAAATAGTCATAAAATAAATACTAATAGTGACAAAATAAAATACCAATAGTGACAATAAAATATTAGTAGTGACAAAATAAATTAGTAGTGACAAAATAAAATAAATACTAACAGTGACAAAATAGAATAAATACCCAAAATAAAATAAATACTAATAGTGACAAAATAAAATTAATATTAGTAGTGACAAAATAAAATTAATATTAGTAGTGACAAAATTACTAGTAGTGACAAAATAAAATACTGGTAGTGACAAAATAAAATATTTCATAGCAATCAACAAGATAATTTAGTAACAAAATATGTGATAAAAGAAACACAAATGCCATTTATTAAGAAAAATATAGCAACATGATAATCTAATAAATGAAATAAAGAAATAGTCAGCAGATAACAAAAATAAACTAATTTTCAATTGAGAACAAATAAAGATCCTCTTATCATTTGATAACATAAAAATGTGAACATGGAATATCCAGTCTGTAACCAAAACGTTATTTACACATTGAAGTTATCTCTCATAACATCACTTCCAGATGGAGTCTCAACCCATTTTCTCTCATTGGTGCACGTGGTGTACTTGTACACCTTGTTTGTCACTGAAAAACAAATGGAAATATATGATGTAAAAGAATACTGGTGTATAATTTACAAGTTACAGTGACCGAGACGGTCTCATAATTAACAAATTTACTCTTCAGATGACTAAAAGCTTAGTGCCATTTCATGATGTTAAAGTCATATCTACTGATTCCTCCTTTGAGACAGACCTCTATTACAAAGAAATAGCCTCTCACAGATACTTAACCCCATCCAGCTGTCATCCCAGAAATGTTTTTCGTACAATACCATACAGCGGTCTCTCCAGGTCCTAAGAATTTGTAGTAAACCTGAGTGGGCAGATGAACACCTTAACAATTCTGTGCCTATCTCCGTCAGTGCAGTTACAACAGAAGTAAAATTCTATAAAAAACAGACTTCTTTTAAAAACTTAATAAGTTGTGGGTGGAATCGAAATGATTCCACCACACCCACATTAACAAATACAGGATCTCTAACAGGCTGAAGGTGAGGACAATCCACCAAAATATGATGCACTGTCAATATACACTGACAGTGTTCACAATGAGGC
Organism: Symmetromphalus regularis; assembly: GCA_032355785.1. Lineage (NCBI taxonomy): Eukaryota > Metazoa > Mollusca > Gastropoda > Neomphalida > Neomphalidae > Symmetromphalus > Symmetromphalus regularis. Next base: position 4,773 of record JAULBS010110138.1, on the reverse strand, counting down.
AGATGATCCCGTTTCAAATGAAAAACATGAGTTAAATACCTACGACCAATATGAGAGAGACACAAAACAATTTCATCCTTCCAAAGACTGGCTTCATACAATTAAATTTGTTCCCTCTTGCATTGTTCCAATCACCCTGCCAGTTAAAACATACTTGTTAATTTCAAATTTCAAATCAGAATAGGGGATACCCATGTTGGCACGAGACAAATTCAAGGCAGCTTTGGCAGCTAGGTCTGGCTTTTCATTACCCCTAATGCCAACGTGACTGGGCAGCCAACAGAATTTTTTTTAGAAGATAAAATAAAAACACTAGTATCACCATCCCAATCAAAGGATATTCCAGCTTCATTCTAAAGAATAAATAACCCAACAAGGACTCCAGCTTCATTCTAAAGAATAAATAACCCAACAAGGACTCCCAAGAGAACAGTACCATGGGTTACTACATTTGACCCACGCCAGCTGCAACTGAGAAAACTAGCTACAGATACTAACATTCTCAGAACTAGCAACAGAATGTCTCGGGTTACATGAGACGAAAATGGTAATTGTAGAAAAAAGCAATGCTACCATTGGCAACATTTTGAGAGTAAATAAACTAGCAACTTCGGATAACACTTGGGGTTATCGCCCATGTCACTAAATGCAAAAGTGGTGAAAAAAATAACAACCCCACTTTCTATGTGAATTATCGGAGATGTCAGAATTGTGCTGAGTGGGCAGATCAACACCTTAAACAATATCTCCGTGAGTGCGGTTACAACAGAAGTAAGGTGACTAACATTATTAATAAAGCCATGCAACATACTAGAGTTCAACTCCTGAAGAATAAACAACCCAACAAGGACTCCAAGAGAACAGTACCATGGGTTACTACATTTGACCCACGCCAGCTGCAACTGAGATAACTAGCTACAGATACTAACATTCTCAGCACTAGCAACAGAATGTCTCAGGTTACAGGAGACGAGAATGGTAATTGCAGAAAAACCCAATGATACCACTGGCAACATCTTGAGAGTAAATAAACCCAAACTAGCAACTTTAAATAACAATACTTTAGGTTATCGCCCCTGTCACAGGCCTAAATGCAAAAGTTGTGATAAAATGACAGCAACCAAACATTAACCAAACATTAAGTACTAACAAAAACAAAGTGTAAACTGTAGTACAGCTTTTGTAGTCTAATGTTTACCAACTGCAAAATTAGTACAAACTTGACAATTCAGTGCACGCCTCAATAATCACAGACATAATATTCTCTACAATAAATCTAAAACGCCCCATCATTACAACAAAGCAGGACATGATTAGAACTGCACTGTACTATAAAAGATTGCTATTTTGATAAATTCAAACTGAACATTGCAGAATCTCTTTGGATACACTGTTTAAATACAATGTGGCCTGCAGGACTTAAATGAATATGACCCAAGCAGTAATTAACTTTCATTTTGTTGGTCTTGCCAGGCAGCTTGCCTTCTGTTGTGATTCTTTTAACTAGTGAATTGTTTTTACATCATCAGTTTGTTAGTACTTCCAGTCAGCTTATTTTTAGATGTGTTTGGTCATTTAATTCTGGTGATTCATTTGAACTGTCTTTATACTGCTGGCTTTAAATGCAGCACTTGTTTTTCTCCCGACAATGTCAACATTTAGTTGATGAAACATTGAGATTTATAAACTTGTGGTCTTAAACAAGACTTTTATTCTATCAATTAACAAGTTACACTGACATAAACTGTCATAATTAACAAGTTACACTGACATAAACTGTCATAATTAACAAGTTACACTGACATAAACTGTCATAATTAACAAGTTACACTGACATAAACTGTCATAATTAACAAGTTATATTGATTTAAACACACACACATTTATGATTTTGAAGAAAATTAAATTATCACGTCCCCCATGAAATATTTGAAATGGGCTCATAAGTTGCTGCGCTTGACTGCTACAAGATTTGCCCAGTGTGGTCTGCATGTGCATAAGCTGCACACCTGCTTACATGGTTTCCTAACAGGCGTGGATGCAGGATTTCCGAAAGGTGGGTTGGTCCAGATGAGGATTTCTGAAGTGGCGCAGATCCAAAAGTGATGAGTGAATAGAAATAGGTGAAAACATAGTAAATTTTCACATCCTTCCACTTGTAAAATGGTTAAAAAAAAAAAAGAAGGAAAAAAAGGTCTGCTACTGCCAAGCCTGCCATTCTGAGCATGTGAAGAACACATATTTCATCTTTTCTTCTCGAAGTCAGATGGAGGAGCATGTGGGAAATAAATGATGTAACAGTAACAGTACCTCATTAATGCATGGCATACAAGTTTACAAACAAAAACTTGCATAGATACATACATATATTATATAAACATAAAATTAACTGCAACAGAAAAGTTATAGTGAGAGAAAACAAGAAAAGTGAGTGAGACAGAAAGAAAGAGAAAATATGAAACGTTTACTATTTGAAATAAAATCCTGAACAGATTTGAAAATATCTATATTTTCCTGATTTGTTAAATCAAATAATTTGTTTTTAAATTTAAGATGTACATATTTCTTTAAATGTATATTGCAATGCATATACTAGAACATATCTCTGAAAATTTTACCGGTTGGGGCATTTTTGAGTAAAAGTTGGTATACAGTCCTATTAACCTATTTTGGAGGTGTTGATAACAAAAAAATACAATTTAGTTTTTGACCCTCAAAATTGAAAAACAAAATGGCCACCCAAAATCACTTGTTTTTCTGATTAAACATTTCACCTTACAAAAGTATGTCCAAATTATTCCATCTATCACCTTATTTGTACTTTAGGATGAAAAAATGTAATGAAGACATTTTAGAAACAAAATGGCCACCATGTGGATGCAAAAAATCAAGATGGTGGCCACAATCTATATATTGAAGACACCCCGTGGGCAAGATAGGATCTACGTACCTCCATCCCGTAACTCTACTACACTATGTTTTAGCAAGCCCTATAATGTCCTAAACATGAAATCAACTAGTAACAGTAAATAAAATTGGAAACTACTACCCATATTTCACCAATTTTGGAAGGTACCCTATTGGAAGGGTGAGGGGTCTTTATATAAAAAACAAATTGTTAATTTCGGTATGAGGCATCTGCCTCAATGTAGTTACAGCCATGTCTATATACATGTATATATATTATTTCTAATGACTTCCTAGAGAGATGATATTTGAAAGATCTAAGGCAATTTGTCATTTTACTTCCTTTGTCAATAATATTGTTAATATGATACCACCAATCTCCTGATTGTTGAAATGTGATATGCCAGTGTTAATGAAATTCAACTTCAGATATCAGTGAATTATCTAAACACAAGGACGGTTTATTAGTTGTAGCAGTCTGATCTGTGTTTTAGTGTGAACCTGTTAGATCTGCTTTTTAGTATGGGCCTTTAAACTCAGGAATGTAATGAAAGATAACTGAATGGATAAGGTAGATAAGAAGATTGACTCCATGAGGTCGTGAGGACTTTCAGATTAAGATTTAGATGTGATTTGAATTAGAGTGAGAAATTAGAATTGTGAAAAATGAGATGTTACCGAATAACAAATATTAATCTTTAAAAAACGTTGAAACGAACTTGTGTTTTGTTGTCTATGTTAGTGGCTACAATTTAGCGACTGAAATTCTGAATGTCATTGTCTGTTTTCTCCAGACTAAATTATGACGAACATTATAAATAAATCAACCCAAAATATATAATAGTTAGGTATCGATCATTTTTGTTTCTAAAATGATGCAGGAAAATCCATTTAATTAATAAACTGCTATTTGGAAACGAGTAATAATATTTTTGGAAAAAATTGGGAATTCCATTTCAGATAGGTTTTACCTTGATTCCATCCACATTTAAATTATCTCGGAAAATCAGTTCCTCTACATAATTAACAAGTTACGCTGACAAACTGTCTCATAATTAACAAGTTATGCTGACAAACTGTCTCATAATTAACAAGTTATGCTGACAAACTGTCTCATAATTAGCAAGTTACACTGACAAACTGTCTCATAATTAACAAGTTACACTGACAAACTTGATCATAATTAGCAAGTTACGCTGACAAACTGTCTCATAATTAACAAGTTATACTGACAAACTGTCTCATAATTAGAAAGTTACACTGACAAACTTGATCATAATTAACAAGTTACACTGACAAACTTGATCATAATTAGCAAGTTACGCTGACAAACTTGATCATAATTAAAAAATGAAAATTTAACATCGTATTAAAAAAAAAAAATTCTTCTCTCATTAATGCCAAACTTCTATCTGCACCAATAATGCAAGATGACGAAAATACTTGTCTATAATTTATTTGACATTAAAAAGAGAAATTATGTTCATATATAATAATTAATATGTACAAACAAATTTCATCACCACATAAAGACATAAATACTCTAGCCTACTAGTTGTAGTGTGGATTATACCTATAAACCAGTCAGTTATAGACACAAAACCTGTCTAAAATCACCACCAAAGGGACCTACTAAAAGTGACGAATGTGATAATGGACTTTATAAAGTGGTTGTTACAATTAGTTCCACAGTACATTATTATACTAAGTTGTTTACACACCTGCGAGTTTGTTTTTTACATGTTCTGCAGAGGATATAAATAAACAGACCGATGAGCACTGCAGCAATAATGCATGACAAGGTGATGATTGCTATTCCAGCAGCCGTCTTATGCCATGGAGTCGTTTCCTGGTAATATGGAGATA
>JAULBS010110127.1:0-15166 GCA_032355785.1 Symmetromphalus regularis | reverse complement strand
GCATTTCCTGGTAAACAACCAATAATAGGTATTATTTAGTATACACCCAGTAATAGCTGAGTAGAAGTTTTGGCATTTCCTGGTAAACAACCAATAATAGGTATTATTTAGTATACATACAGTAACAACTAATTAACGTGCATACAAACGCCAAGATTATGGTTCTCACAAACCCGTATAAGTGAACGTTGACGGGAACACAGATTAAAGTTTACCGAAACGAGTGCATTAAAGTTTACTCAAATACGTAGATTAACTTTCACACAAACGCTACATTAACGTTCACACAAACTCTACATTAACATTCACACAAACACGTAGATTAATATCACACAAACACTCAGATTAACTTTCATACAAACGCTACATTAACTTTCACACAAACGCTACATTAACGTTCACCCAAACACGTAGACTAATATTACACAATCAATATTTAGACCACAATTAATTATTTAATTATTAATATATCACAGAAACACGTAGAATAACTTTCACACAAACTCTACATTAACGTTCACACAAACTCTACATTAACGTTCACACAAACACTTAGATTAATATCACACAAACACGCAGATTAACTTTCACACAAACGCTACATTAAAGTTCAAACAAACACGTAGATTAATATTATGCAAACACGTAGATTAGCGTTCACACAAACGCATATATTAAAGGCATAGTCCCACGGAATTTAAGGGGCTTTGTGGTCTAAATATTGATTATGAATGAAACTGGCTGCATTTGTTATTCTAGATCTCGTTTTCATATCACGCTAAACATTTTAACTGAATTATGGTATAGGGAATTCCATGTCGAGTCGATCGATTTTGTTCACATTTAAACATTTTAAATTTCAAGATCGGAACTCCTCGTGGGGCGAAATAAATTGCGAAAGTTTTTGCAACTACAAAAATATTCAGAAGTGTTAAAATAACGGCTAACGGGGAATACCCGTCACGTGACTCGAAATATATACGTCACACCTTCAACGAAAAAAAACAACCCACGTTATTTTTTTCGATTTATTTGTCCGTGAGCATAATTCATTAGTATTTTTTTAAATATTGATATTTAACTTTCACACAAACGCTACATTAACTTTCACACAAACGCTACATTAACTTTCACACAAACGCTACATTAACTTTCACACAAACGCTACATTAACGTTCACCCAAACACGTTCAATGAAGTATTTTTATGGACAAATCAAAACTTTATATTTAAATTAGTTCTTTGTTTGGAAATTAACTAGGCGAAGGGTCCGTGGGAGTATGTGTTTAACAACGTACGTGCAAACAGGTATATGCTAAATTCACGTCTATATCAGATAAAAACTGAATGTTGGCTGTTGAGCAATTAATCAACTTTTAGTTTCCAGAACCACGCATTGGCACATTATTGCCAATAATTCTGCTGTGATACTGATCAGAAATATAATTAACATCAATAAAAACTTAACTTTGATTTTAAAATGTATTTAATTTTATAATGTTTGTAAAGTTTAAGGAATGGATTGTATAAGATGCTTAATTGGCAATATCTAAATTTTAACTTGATATTCTTGCTGTGAATCTGACAGCAGCCTTTGTGATGTATGACTGTGTCGAGTTGTCCTTTAGTAAACAATGGACAGTAATAACAATATATTATACTTTATTCGCCATAAACATACAGTTCATAGCACTACATACATAAACACATGGAAATATTCGAGTACTAGTGGAGGCTCTAATTATATACATATTATATTTTTTATTTGTATCGTGATAGCTTTTACAATATATTTATATGCACTTATTGGTACCATAATTAATGTGTTATACTAATTAATGATATTGGTTCCAATATCATATTAAGGTTTTCTGAATTAATAAATTACTATATTAATAATTTAAAAGAGTAACATAAACACAAAGGTTCTCAATATTCTCGAGCAACTATTTTAACCATTAGTCTCAGATGACTTGTGAAATTCGATAGATAACGATATGGCGTGCATGCTTTTTGCAGTGAATGTTGACACGCTGACATGCGTGTTAATTTTCTATGGTGATTTGAATTGCTTTCTATAGCGCCTCATGTTGGACACGTGTCCATTCTGCGCTTTAATTACTACTGCTTTATAAATCAGCGAGGAACAACCAGTGCTATAATGATGATTTCTCCACTTCAGCAACCCACTTGCCAGATCAATTGCCACAGTTTCCTCCAAACATGGCTAGATCTGTCGCCATAGCTTTTTTCCAACGTTGTTAGGTCTTTCAGTCATCATGAGGTCTCGAACATCTTTTGATCTGTTAATTAAGATTATTTCTTAGTTGGAAACTCAAACATTGCATACGGATATGTATATAGAGGGTGTTTCGATCCTAATTCTCTCGAGAAGTATTTAAAATTCCCGCACTTACAAGCTCGTTCATTTACAAACTGAATATGAATCAAGTGTGACGTTCCACAGTTCAACCAATCGTCAGAAAGAAGGACTTCGTCGAGACAGAGAATAATTCTATGTTGGCTGTATTTAGGTAAGTAAAAGATTTACTGTGATATTATAATTATTTTAAACACATAAGCACTTAATATTGAATTTGTAATGTATTTTGTGATAATTATTAACTGTTATTTCGTAAAATACTATCGTATATAGTATATTCGAGATTTTTGGGAGTGTTGTCTTCGGTTTAACGGGTTCGTTTTTCTTGCAAATACATGGCAACACGGAAGGAATTCTTATATTCGTCAAACCCTTCACTCTTTGAAGATTAATTTCTCTTTTGAATATGGCTATTTGTAAGATCCTATAATTCCTACATTTTGATTATTAAAATGATGTGTTTTCTACATAACAGTTCTCATATTGGCAACACCCATATTCGACGCCATTTTAGATCGACAAATAGCAAATGCTCCAATACCTGTATACATATTATTGTACACAGGAAAATGTGTAAGGAAATGTATTATGTACTTATTTGTGTATGAATTTATGATGCCAAAACTCCTATCAAAGATATATGGACCTGATTAGTTATATTTGATCTGGTTGTAAAGATGGATTGTGCGTACAGGTCTTGTACAAATATTATTAGAGTTCTTCGTAACGATATCAAGCTAAATTCTTCCTCGTTTTATATACAGACTTGGAACGCGTAATTGCACCTGTTCGGCAGGCGTAGACAGGCTACATAGAATTAGTACTGTTAAATGGGTCATGTGGTTTGGATAATTTATAATGTTATCTTGTTAGTACTCTTTCACAAAGCTGTGATAGGTTGTATTTTAATGTTTACTTTCTGCTTTAAATTAACATAATAGTGTATTTTCTTCTTTTACTTTGAATGCGTCGTCTTACAATAAAGGTTAACATATTTACGTTTAAAATGTTTAATTTGTTATATGTGCATTGAATCAGATATATATCACAAATATCTGAATTAAGGATCAGAAAATAGTTTGCTTTAGTTATGATATATTTAGCGCGTTATACATTTTAAGTCATGCACCAGATTTAAACAACTTTCTTATTTATACATGTGCTTATATATTCAGTGGCGGATCTAGGGAGCCGGTGGGCCGGGCCCACTTACATTTAGCGATTTAAATTATAATTTAAAGAATCAGATAATGCTTTGAGAGCTACCCCTAAATGAATTTTCTGGATACTGCTATTTTTAAAATGTTTATATTGTCTTGTTTTGCACAACATGTTTGAAGTTTTATAGTTTTCAGATGTGTGTGCAGGGTGGATTTGAGGGCGAATTATTTGCTCCTACCCACAACGCTTTGTTATTCGGGGGGTGGGGGGTCTTTAAAAAAAAAAAAAAATTATTCAGTTCATTGAGGGCTGGTTATATTTATAAATTATGGACCAACCTCCTACCTTCCCTCCCTACAGGCATTTGTTAGTTCATAATATTATATGACCCCTACCCTCTAACCACACATGTACATTTTCTCTTCATATATCACCATTTTCAATTTAACCCTAGACCAAGCTAGTTTTGAAGGCGATTGCTGGCGAGTTTCAACAAGCATAATATATACACGTACACACCATCTATAATATATTATACTTTCGGTTATAGCTAGTCTATTGATGTTATTGCATTATCTGTCATCGGAATTTAGCTGCAAGCCTAAACACGCCACTCATGCATTGTATATAGTGGTTTCGCCCGCAGGGTGTCAGGGGTTTTAGTCAAACATCTTAATTTGGGGTCACGGGGTAAAAAAAAATAGTTAACACAAATATATTATTACTCTGAATGTTTATAGACGTGTACATATTTAGAAACAATAATTAAATGGGAGATAAATAACTAAATTTCGATAATTCATTTATTGCATGAGTGCTTAAGTGTATAAATTATAAGGGCGGATCCTCCCGGCAATGGATTAAATTAGGTGTGGACCGCCGCTGGGTTTGGGGATGGTGTGCGTACAAGAGTGTGCAAGTGTATTATTATTATGTTTACACTATGCCGTTGTTATAGTGCCTAAAATTACTAACGTATTTGTTATTTTTAAATATGTTGGCTCGAACTAAAGTAATTCCTTAAAACTATTAACCAATGCTGTAATGTCGAGACCATATTTTCTTTCAATAGTCTAATTATTCTTTTTTTTAAACGTAATGATAGCCAATATTTGTTGTTTCACATATAAAATAATTATGTTTTAGGCTTTCTAAACTTCAGTTTCCTCCACGCCTAGAGAAAACACATTACCCCTCCCCCCCCCCCAAGATAGAAAGGTATTTGATCATACTTGGCATATTTTTACTTTCCGTTCCAGCCAGTGCTCCACAAATGGTTTATCAAAGGCCGTGGTATGTGCTGTCCTGTCTATGGGACGGTGCATATAACATATCTCTTGCTGCTTATCGGAAGGAGTAGCCTATATGGCGGCAGCGGGTTTCCTCTAAAGACATATATCAGTATGACCATATTAGTCTGGACCCAATTTCGGAAAATGTGGTATGTACGGGCATAAGACGTCCAACAGCTGATGATAAGATAAAAATCAATGTGCTCTAGAGGCGTCGTTAAATAAACAAACTTTACTTTTAATTTTTTAGTTTTAATTACTATAACGTGGACAATGTTGAACACGTTTTGCTAATCTCAGTCTGTTTGAGTAATATACTAATAAGTCGTTCACTTTGTAAACTTCAAGCTACGTAAAAGAATGGATACGCATCAATACGTGAACTGCTCTTCTGTTTCACCCCTTAGAGTGCTGTTAGACTGGTCCATATCAACACCGGTATTTCATGGTTGCAGCACATATGATAACCGGAAATTGGGAGTGGTGGATGCCTATTTCCCGTTTTTAATCCAGAACCAGTTCCATATAATTTTATTATTAGATCATATTAATATTAAGTGTGATAGTCATTTGTTTTAATTGGTAGAAATTACTTGTTAGCATTACCTGGAGGGTGTGATTTTTATATTTCAACACAAACATGACAAATACTGTAGTATAAGGATTGCCAGTACTTCCTGCCGGTCGCATTTTTTTCTGATAGCAAATTAATTGATAGTAATAAGCTGAGGCTAAAATCGTTTCAACATACTATTTTTCAAGGAATTCCACTTCTACAACTATGAAAGTTCTTTCAAAAAATAAATAATAATAAGATGATGAAGAAGAAACTAAATAAATAATTAAATAAATAATCAATAAAACCCAGAATGTTTTACAGTTTTATCTTGAGTTTTTTCTGTATTAATTTAATGGTTTACGCATTTGACTCCACTTTGTTTTAGTATCCGTTCAAACGCTCTACGCCGCATAAAGTTCCATCTTGTTCCATGAAGACCCGTTTAAATCTTTTCTTCCTTGTTATATGTTATGTACCTTTTATGACTTGTCTTCCACTAATTATATTTTTACATGTTAAACTAATCCAACACGTTGATGTTGTTTTAAGCAGACATACTTTAATTGTATTATTACATGTCACCAAATAGTTCTTCATCTTAAAATACAACTTCATTTTATGGTTGGGCTTAATATAATAATTATTTTAATTTAAAAACAATCTTTAATTTTAATAGGGCAATTTAAATTAATAATTAATACTATCTTAACAATTGTACACGCATTACTAAATAATTAGAGGTAATACCGATAATGTACATTATATTTTAATTAAAACAAAAATAAAATTGTATGAGATATTTATATATTATCATAATATTAATGACCGATTTCTCTTTAACGGTTCAACCTATCTTTTACATGTGTAAACGCACAATCTGAATTACGAAAAAAGTAAAATTTATTTTATTTAACGAAGCCTCTAGAGCACATTGATTTTTATCTTATCATAGGCTATTGGACGTCAATCATATTAAATGATCAATCTGACATATTTTTATAGGAATCCCACTGTCGCCACATAGGCTACTCTTTCCGATAAGCAGCAAGAGGTCTTTTATATGCACTGTCCAACAGACAGGGCAGCACATACTACGGCCTTTGATGAACCAGTTAGTTTGAATTACGAATTGATATGAACTTTCAACGAAAAATCGGGCTTAGTGTTGAGTTTCTTGTACAATACAGAGCTATACCAGTGGAGGATCCAAACAAATTTTAATTAAAAAACGTTATTATAATTATTTATTTTTAAAAAAATCGCTAATTTCAGGGGCGAACGGGCCCTTGGCACCCCACCAGATCCGCCACTGTATACGGTTGTTGTATACTTTACACCAGTTAATATACCTGTAACGTTTTTCATTGACGGATGTAGCGTGAACGCTATGTCAGTCCTGTACAGCTTTATTTTAGCTTCCCACGATCTCCACAGTGTTGAACATGCAATAAAAAAACACATATATAAATGCGGATTCAACATTATTTTACATATGTAATGTGATGTTCATATTAAAAATACACCCAGCTAAATATATCGTTGTTGTTAAATATCTGCATATTGTCTTATCTGGAAACTATTAGCTATTCAAAATAACCATTATTACGTCGATGTTTTGCATAATATTAAAAAATAATAATAAGTGTGACATATGTTTAGCGAGATATTTAATGCCAAAACATATTCTTCATTTTATTTAAAGTGCTCATATTTAAAACTGATACTGGTATAATTTTTAATTCCACTACTGTCAGTCCTTATATCCTCTCCACTTCCTCTTCTTACCCCCTATTTTGTTCCATATATCACCTTTATCCTACCACACCCATCTTCTCTTTCCTAAGTCCCGGTCCTGCTCGTGATATTATATGATGTTGTAATCTGTTATGTAAGTGATCATGTTGATTTTCTTTTTTTCACTAGTTCCAAAGAGGCTTGAAAAGATGACTTGTTAAATGTCGATTTTATACTGTAACACAAAATGTCATAAATATTAGGTTATAATAACAACGATATGGAGCTTTATCTATTGTGCTTTATCTATAATATATCGCTATAACCACAGCATCTCTGTAGCGGATCCAGAGGGGGTTCCTGGGAGTCCGCCCTCACACACACACACACACACACACACACACTCACACACACATACACACACACACACACACACAGACCTTTCCTAGAATTTTTTTTTTTTTTTTACATATATTTTCTGAGTGGAAGGACGTCACTACCCCCACCTTTTCAGAAATCCTGCATCTGCGCCTGCATCTTTACATTACTTGAGAATAAAACTGGAATTTGATTAAGAAAACAAGCTTCGTAACAGCGCAATATATTGGATGTTTAAATACAATTTTGTTCACAGTGCCTCATCCAAATTAATGAAAAGAACATATATTTTCAATGCTATGGTTCTAAGAAAGTTGGTGTTCACAATTTGTCAAACATATGAAATGTATTAACTGTTAATTAATCTTCCTTTCAGTTATTATAGACAACCTCGAAATGCCGATTGAAATTGTGGACATCGAAGAAGTGGTCAAGGAATATATCAAACATGATTGGTTAGAGGATAGATACCGCAAGGATGCAGACATGGATAATGCAGAGATAAAGTGGGACAACGTCAAGTTCACCCATGAATCAGCTAAATACACGTACGAGAACGACGAGGACACTGAGGAAGGAGAGCCAGGAAGGCTAACCACGCCAGGTTCTCATATCATCTTCACTGCTTTCTTTACCAACAACACGAGCACACAGCAGGTGCACACCTTGACAACAGAACGACGCACGCAATCCACGTGCACGGTATCGTTGTCCAAGTCCTACACAATGGGCGGTTCCTTCAACATAAGACTGACACCTCCAAATCCAATAATAGAAGCGAACGCTGGTTTTAATGGAGAATTGTCCAAAATGTCTGGCTTAAACGATACTTTTATGAAAGAAATGATGTGGTCTGTAAATAGTCAAATCATAGTGCCAAAGAAATCGTGCACCAAAGCTGATTTAGTTATCAAAGAAGACAATTTTGATGGTGAGTTCACAATACGAACAAAGATAGAAGGCAAAATAGTTTTCACAGTATGGGACAAAAAGAAAAACCATTTATGCTCTGGACGTCTGGATGTGAAAAATGTGTTTAGATCGTGCAAATCCTTTGAACGTAAAAATGACGCAGTCTATTTTACGTCAGTAGGGAACTGTAAATGTAGATACGGAGTGGAACAGAAAATGAACCTCACGGAGCTGCCACTGCAAGAAGATAGTTAAATTACCTGATTGTCCTTTTCACAAACAGTATGTACCTGTTTTGCAAAGGAGTAGACTGGGGACATCTTTTACGTGCTTCCTTCAGGAAACTTTTCAAGAACACTCTCTCGTATATAAAACTCTACCAATAAATATATCCAAGGAGAGAATTATTTTAACAAATGAAAAGATGAAAAGAAAACTTCACTTTTGATTAAAATAGTTTTCAGAACTATGTAATTGAAACAAATCAGTAATTAGTGGATTATCATCATGTAACAAGAGATTTGTACATCCCTGTGAAGTGAGAATAAAATAAATGAAAGATGATACTGACAATATAACACACCGTGATTACGCCATTACAAATTACCTCCACAATAACTATGACAATAAAACCTCACTTGAGATCCCGGCAAATTAGATGACAATAGAGACTATCCTAACTGTGACTACTGCAAAGAACTCAATTGTGACTACGGCATATTAGACAACAAATGAAACTTCTTCAACGATTATCACGGCAAATTAGAAGACCTCAACGACGACCACGGCTAATTCGACCCAAACAGTGGTGACTACTGAAAATTAAATGACCTCAAGATTGACTACGGCAAATTAGACGAATACATAAAACCCATGCTAACAGAAGTGTTACCTATTAAGTGTTTATAATTTAGAGATAAAATACCTTTTCATGATCTTTGATTCCTTATTTATTCTGTGGATTATTCGTGTTTCTTCTCTGTATTCCTCGTGTTAGGAGATTTCCAAGGTCTTTGTTTCTTCTTTCTGTTAGTACATGGTGTCTGACAGCGAAATGTCCATTCCAGTCGTCAGAGGCGAGACTCAGTAAGTGAAATTAATATACCTATTACAGTATATCTATTAAAAACTGTCACCTCTTTCTTATTGTTGGCTATATTTAATGCTTACCCTTCCTTGGATACACATCAGTGATTTGTAAGATAATATCAGCGTGTATCCAAAGCAAGAACGCACACTTGTACATATTCAATGTATGAATGTGCAGTATTTTTATCTTTCTTTTCAATTTAAAACCTCACTGCCAAATATAATGATGTATGTTGCATGTTTCGACTCATGAATGTTTTAACATTTGGATTGCTTTAAGTTTTGATTTATTTACTCTATAGTTATTTCATAGACATCACCAATCCATACAACAGTTAACTCAATAAATACCAAAACAAAAACTAAAAATTAAATAAAGAGCTTGTATTGCAGAAAATTAGCATGCATAGACAGAGATTAAACAACATTTATAATTGACAGTATATACCCTACATATACCAATTAATATTCTTAGGAACATTAAAAAATGTTAAAACTCCATGATATCATTTGGTTACATTATTAAATTGTTGATCTTTAATACTAGTACATATTGAATGCTAGTATATGTATGTATGTATTTAAAATAAAATAGACAATATTCTTCTTTTTTCGTCTGATTCTTCATATTATTATTATTATTTTGTTTAGTTTTACTGGAAAATAATTGTTTTACATGTATATAACACACCCACCAGACGTTTGTTATGGATATAAATTATTCACTTTGTTTTCTTAAATAGTTTACAAATGATTTGTGAGTTCTAATGTTTGTAGAGGCATTAGTCATCAGAGAGTACACACAGATAGTTATTACTTTAGAAAGTCTATATTAAGATAGTCTGCACTAATCTAGATAAAACTGCACTAAACCAGATTGCCATTTCTGCAAAGGTCGGCACACTGTTGTCCAGGGTTTTTCTTCTTCAAGAATACGTTAATGAAGTTTCTTTCCACCTTTAGAAAATGATATATTAAATGTTAATTACCCTGTATTTGACACCAACATATTTAATTAGTAGGTCAAGAAATGCGCGGTGAAGTATTTAAAGATACATGTATGTGTATTGTTAAAAGGCTATTTGACTTATTTGTGAAAATCATCACATTTCTGTTTTAACTGTACCATTTGTTCACAAAACAATGAGTGGAAATATATATATTTTGAATGAATTAACTAAAATTATTATTTATTTTTTTTATTATAATTATTATTATTTGTTTTTTTAATAAAATTAGTTGTATAATGTTCAACGTCCGGCAAACATGTAAACTATGCCATTGAATTGGGATTAGTTATAGATCGTATTCAAGTCAGTTTGACACTAAATTCTTCCATTTTTTAATAGCACTTCCCACTTGCATATATGAAATTTAATATTTATTTTTTAAATTAAATTTCGGTGCCCCTAAAACCGTGGTATCCCCGGGAGTTGGCCCAGTGTGCTCAGGTAATAGGACGGCAATGGTTGTGCCAGATAATAACTAAAGGAATATGCTTTGTAATTAGGACTTTAAAATGTTCTCAAGTTCATTAGAAAAGACATATAGTTTTAAAGCTAAATAAATCCCTGTATTTTGATCTAGTAAATTTGGTAATTAAATACGCCAAGTCGTAAGATTGTTTCAATAATCACATAGAATGGGAAGATCATAAGGTATATTTCTTATCACTATTTAACATCAAACCACTGTTTCCTTCCAATTTTATTATAATGTTAATTTGCTATTAGGCTTACCTCATAGAACGATTGATCTGGAACAATATCGAAAGAGATGTCATCCCACTGCTTAGATTTTTCATACAAACTTCCTTCACATTTAACACTTATCTTGTAGGACCTGGAGGAGACATATAACATTAATCAGACGTTGCGTACAAACATTGTAGTTTATGTAGATTTGCATCTAGGCATAAACACACACAAACATACACTAGCACACGCGCGCACACATACACACAAACACACCAACACCCACCATCACCACCCCCACCTCTCCCAAATCCCCCACACTCTCACACAAACGCTCATACACACACACACACACACACACACACACACACTAAGTAAATAAAATAATTAAAACGTACCTCGCCCCAAACATGTCTTCGATTTCTGCATTTCTCGCTTTTTTAGGAGGCATGGGTTGCAATCCCGGGATCTGAATTCTTATTCTGACATACCCTTTTCTTGTGTTGTCATCACAACCTATCACAACAATACATTATAACAATATACATGCAATTATAATTAACCAAGCAGTTGTATGATGATGGAGATACATGTGTGTACGCAGTCAGTTTTAATACACCCCGGTTTTATTTTATTTTATTATTGTATTATTTTATAATTTTATTTCATTTATGTATTTATTAAAAAAAAATTAATGATTTTTATTATTTTATTTTTTTTGATTGTCTGTTATTTTTACAAAATGAATTAATGAAATAAATGTTTAACGACGATCAAGCAGAAAAAAAAATTGTGGCGTCTTTCACTGGTGTATCATAAATAAATAAAATCAACATAAATAGCTGTCTAAACATAATCTTGATCATGGCTAAAACACAATAGAAACCAGGGCCAGAAACAAAATGTTTAGGCGGGGGATCAGAAGATATTTTAATGATTTTTAATACTGAAAAGAGGTTCAAAATCGGATACAAACAAAGTAGATATATGTGGCCAAATGGTGGGGGTCTGGGCCCCCTGTTTCCGCTTATGTGAGACTATTCAAAATATCACAAATATTATTTGTAAAATTAATAGAATTCTTTTTACTAAATTGTAATCAAAGAGAAACGAGAGTTTCTATAATATGTTAATAGTAAAAGGAACAATTATAACAATATTTAATATTACTTGGGCGAACCCTTGTTGTCAGTTAAGGAGAGGGGTTCTACAAAGTGACTTTACGGTATTTAGAGTTGAAGAAAATAATCATAGTTTAGGTAGGTATTTTTAAGCACTACTGCTATATTTCTCCTTTTTTCAAATGTTTTTTTTCTTTTACTTCTTTGTCAATTGATATAATAGCAAAACCATGGTTGACTATTGTGTACACAGGCCAGTAGGAAGGATTTTCAAAGTTGGAGGGGTGGGGAGGGGAGGGCAGGAGGGCTCATTTTTCAATTTGGGAGTTGGCTCATTTTTATGCGAATCTATATAAGAAATAAAAACTGGCGAAAATTGGGGTAGGCTGAGCCCCCCCCATCCCCCCAATACTCGCGTCTCGGTTCCTACGAGCCTGGTACACACATGGACAATCTATTTATCTATATGGAAATTATAATTTTATGCATATATAGGCTTATACTAGTATAATGAATATATAATAGCCACGCACGCACGCACGCACGCACGCACGCACGCACGCACGCACACACACACACACACACACACACACACATATATATATATATAATATATATATACTGTATAATCCTCTTAATTGCATAGACATTTTGCCAAAATATTTTATGTAGTTAACAGGACTATTTTTTTTAATCAGAAATGTCAATTTAAAATTATGTTACTATTCTTCTACTATCTAGTATAAAATCAAAGTATATTTATCATAATTTTTTTTATAGTGATAATAAAAATCAGAAACATACAATGAAGTAAGGAATTGTTTGACTATGTAACCTGAATGCTACAACAGATGCTAAAATAGTATACAGTTATTCTTACTTAGTGTTCATTTTGTAATTATTTGATAAAAACGTTAATATCTGTCATAGTGTTTGGTTCTTTGGAAGATAAAAAAATTACGTTTTCTACATGTTCTTATGCAATTAACAACACATTACAAAGAAGGCAATTAAATGAAAATCTTTGTATATATTTGCTTACAGATGGTTCTGTGCAACAGAATATGATGCAAATAACAGGAATATGCTATTATCAGGAATGCTGTTAAGTGGACTTCATGTATATATATAAAATGAAAAGTATACTTTACTTGAATCTGGTTCTTCGGCCATATTAACTCGTGATGTGTCACCGTAATGAGTTGATGCATGTCTTGGTTTCTTTTTATAGTCCATGTCCCACGTTACCAGGCAACAAATATACACAGAACAATTTAAAATAAAATAATTTAAACTAATTATCAAGATATGTATGTTTTGTTCTAACTAAATTTTAAACCAAACTAAAATCTAAAAAATAAAATGTATGATGTTAAAACGATAAATTGCAGATACTTAGCATGTCAATAGATCACGTACAAATGGTTTATTTTTTGTATTTTATTTATATTTACTTAAATTTGAGGTTTAATAGACAAAATAATGTTTTTTAATCTTCTAAATCAGTAGCTGTCTTTTCGGTACAAAAAAAAGAAAGAAATTATGATAAATAATTAAATTAATGTTCCATAGTTCATTTTGTATTTCAACTTTTTAATACCACCTGTCCCATAGCAACGAAACTGTCATTGTATTAATTATTGTCTTCATATTTTAAAATAAATCAAACATCAAACACTCTGTAATAATGGTTAAAATATTTTAATAATATTCATTATTATTATTTTTTATCGTTTATTATTACCCTTATTTGGAAATGCAGAACAATTGTTAACAGGAATGTCTTCCATGAAAAAGGAACGGGAAAAACGAAATAGCTATTTCTGTTTTGCCATTCATATTGAAATTAGTGCGGGTGTTTATTAATAGATTTTGTTGACAGAATGTGTGGAAACAAAGTAAGAAATATGCTTCAAATGACAGTAAATGTATTAAATGCAATGAACGGGTAGCAAAGTATTCATGACCTTTTATATATATAAAAAAAAGATATTTTATTGTTATGATCAGCTTGTCTTCACTCTAATAGAAAGTATTTAAAGTTAAAGTGCATTGTATTACAGCTCTCATCGCATAATAGCCAAACGCGTATTTCACATGCATGAATGACTTTATACTTCCAGTACTTTTTAAAAAATCTCTTTTAGAAATCAGTTTCAAAATATTTGAGATATTCTACTATATGAAAATCAACTAAAGAAAAATAATAATGATAAAAAAATATTTATATATATGAAATCTCTAAAAGATTAAGAAATTTTTCAAATTTATTTATTACAAAAACCCTATTAGGCTGAGCTTTTAATTCAATCCTCTATTTTCTCAATAATATATTAAGGCACGCGTTTTGTTATATATGGTGCAGGCCCGTAGCCGGTGTGGGGTGACGGGGATCGAATGATTCTCGCCCCAAGATTGAGAGTTCCGCTAAAATGATGTGTATATAATATTTTTTGTTTCATTTTTTTAATTGATGCGTTCCGTCTACATGAAATGAACAATAGCCAGTGTATATTTTTATTATTAATCCAGGTGTCGTATTAATTGATAGTTTTAGGCAATTTCAATGGTAACCATTTTTCTATCAAAAAAAGTAAAGAAAATGAAGAAATTGCTATAACTTATTAATTAAATTTTAGTCCATGCGCCAGACCGAAAATTGATACCATCTGAAGGTACCAAACTTAAACTTTGTTTTTTGATAGGTGTATGTATCTGGAATTCAAAACTACATGATGGACTTTTCTGCAGAGTAGCTTAGCGTCCGAAAATGAGTTTTAATACATGGGGGGGGGGGGGTATTTTCTTAAAACTTATTAAAATTTCTCCACATAAATGTGTTC